>JAQFXN010002609.1:0-12327 GCA_034693365.1 Liacarus xylariae
AACCATATTCATATCTCTTATGGTTTATGTTTTAAAAGAATATTCTCGATGATAACATCGAAATTCAAAGCTGTTGACTATGATAAAATTTGTCTGTATAAGCTACATATTAGGCTTACTAATATATTATTTTTTCATGCATGGTATATTTTCAGATTTTTATTAAAAATATTCAAAGTATGTGGTAATGTTATTCTATTGGCGATATGTTTCAAAATTAAAAAGTATTTTATATATTTTAATATATTTTATATATGACTACCCCTAGTCTAAATCCCACCATTGCATGACCTTAGATTAGTTAATTTAACACCACATATCGTGAATATAGTTAAAATTTAAAACCATTAATAGCTAGCTTAAATATTTTCGAGAATAAAATTTTGGACCTTGAATGACCTTTATTATTAGCCAATTTTTAATAAAAAATTTAATATTTTGCAATAGCTATTCGCTCGTAAAATAAATTTTTTATCATTGGTATAAATTAACCTTTTTGACCTTAATTTTTTGGCAATTTTGCGCAATTTCTGGTAATATTTTTAATTTCCAAATAACGTTATTCAGGATGATTATTTAAACTGTGCGTCAGTTATGAGATTTTAATTTTTTGATTTTAATTTTATTCCGGGCCGCCAGATAGCTAGACTATTCCTATAATTTTCAAAGGATATTCTAACAAGAACTTTTACTTATAATATTTCTGTAAAATTTGATAAATGTTGGAATTCATCCTAAGTATGTTGTAAATGTCCATAAATGACAATAATAATCATTAATATGTCCCAAGTTATGAAAATGAAGGCCTTTATAATGTCTGGAAAATCAACGCTTCCAACCAGGATAGTTTGTTGATTTTGCAGCTATCTACGCCTCCTTTTACTAATTGGCAAGGGGCTCGAGACTCAAAACCAGAATCTCCAATAAGTCTCACTACATTTTCCTGAAGTTCTTGGACTGAATGAGATCGCGCATGCTCAAGCACGCTATACAAAAAACCTATTGGTCGACCTAATAAAATTGAATCGACCAGTTCAACTGTATAATGGAAAACGCAAAATTTATAAGTGATGTCCATATTGTACAGAAGGATCGATAAAACTTATGGGTTTAAAATTTATGGGGAAAACCCTTTATAAAACAGACGCAAAATGTTTCTAATGATATTGAGACGTTTTCCCTAACTAAATTGCCATAATTTAGTTAACTAAATTGTCATCACAAAAATAACAAATTATCATTACTAAGATAAAGGAATTGTTATCACAAAGATAAATAGATTGTAATAAAAAAGATATCTAGATTGCCATCACTTAGATAACTAAATTGTTATCACAAAAGAAATATATTGTCATTAAAGAGATAACGAAATTATCACAAAGATAACTAAATTGCCATCACCGATGATTAAAGTTGGGTTCTGCATGGCTGACCAGACTAAAACTTTAAGTACTGAAGAAGCAGTCGGACGTTGAATCCGGTGCACTCTACCGAACTATTTGGGTGGAGTGTCTTTTATTGATAGCCTGTCATTCAGAACTGGCCAATACTAAGCTTCCTAATGCGCTAATGATGATACCAACCCAAATTTACTATTCGGTTCACCCTTACGATATATATTTAAAGGGAAATAATATCCTGGTTTGGCACCAGGTACAAATGAATAGGGTCGAAATTTGAGTTAAGGCGAATAAACTTTTAAAGAAAGAAAATGAAACAATTGCTTATTTGTAAAAAGAGTTTATTCAGTTTAATCAATAAAATGTTGTACAAAATCAGAAATTCGTGTTTTCTTTTTTTAACTATAACTCGAATACCTGAAAACTTACCTAACTCCAGTACATATTCTCTAGAGTTTAAGAAAAAAATATACTAGTGCGCATGTGCGACTAAATCTAAGTAAAATCAATCACTATAGTGATTAACATTTCATTATAAATCCCATATTGATAATCAGTGGCTTCGCGTATATTGACGTAAATACCTTTAAATCTTTTCTGGAAATAGCAAAAACCTATGTTTACGTGATCTCCTCAATGTTTCAAGTTTACTGTAAATGTTTAGAGAATATGATTATATCTTTAGAAACATTTGATTTTAAAAATAAATATAAAACCAATAAATCAATTGTCAAATAAAACAAAACAGATTTTCACTTCAATTTAATTCAATGTTAGTCTCGAATCATATATAAAGTGTGCAGAGAATAAGTCGAAATCATTCAGAAGTTCTTTTTATTCATTTGAATCAAGTTATTAGAAATTTAATAAAAATTTCCGAAATGTTTAAAATTGTGTTACTGTTAATAGCTGTAAGTGCGGTCTCATCAGCATCCATATCACGTAAATATGCTATTCTCATAAAATTACAAATCATATTAAATTTTAGTCTTCCTTTGGGTAATACAGTAAATGGTCAGGGTGGTGAATCGAAGGATACTACAGATGGTCAACAAAGACCTGGAATTTCAGCAGTAGTTTGCGGTAAATATGAAATTCACATATATTTAGGAATAATATTAAATAATTGTCTTCAATTGCGTAATACAACCGATGGTGAAACCACCCAAACCAACATCAGGAATTCGGGATGTTTTCAACGGAGGTTTTCAAACTTTTCTAAACAATCTCACCGAAAGCGCTTGTCATAACGCTCGCGGGTGCAAATAGTTCATTAATGGAAGCGTTGGAAATATTCAAATATAATTAATTAAATTTAACGTTTGAAATGTTTTATATTAATTATTCTGAAATAATTTTATTTAAACCTTATCTTAAATTTTCATATATTCACTTATTTATTCACGAAATGAATATTTTGATAGCAAATATCAAGAAATATCGGTTAAGATATATTAATTTTTATTTGATTTGCATATAATGACATATAGTGAGTCTCGAATTGTATATAAATGTGGAAAAGATTTTTGGAAATCATTCAGAAGTTGTTTTCTTTTCTGTTTATTTTAATCAAATTTTTTGTTCTTTGAAAAATTTCCCAATTTGTTCAAAGCAGTGGTACTGTTCACAGCCGTGAGTGTTGTCTTATCCGCGTCCATATCAGGTGAACATGAAATTCACTTATACTTAGAGACTATATTAATTAATTATCCACCCCGAATAATACCTGCACCGGGCGCTATTGTGAAACATATTTTAATAATATGAAGAGTCAAGTGAAGTAAACTTTAAAAGAAATGTTTTCCTAAGAATAAGCTTCATTGAACTAAATTAGTTATATTAAGTTGTAAATTAAAATTTTAATATTAAAGTAATTTATATAATTTTTTTGTAACATATTATGTAACTAATTCCAAAAAAAATTGAATTTTTTGTTCATTCTCAGGCCCTTCCTTTACAGATTTGTTTCAATTGTATTATTGCATATGTGCCCACGATTTTGTGGAATGCGATATTATACTGTCTAAAGTGAATATAATAAAATATCAAATCCATAGATTGGGAAATTGAAATAAATTGAAACATAATTTCTATTAACAGATAATTTTCGTTTCTTAATATTAGAAAAGAGATATTCCTTTCTTATGATTTAATTAGTTAACATAATTAATTAAAGACATATTATTTAACTAAAATCATTTAAAGAAACTTGCTTTTAATTGAAAACAATTATTTTCCAAAAAACAGACGATATTTTCAAGATTAAAGTGATAAGAAAAACAATAATGTACGATAATAATACAAAATATTTTACCCTATACATAAAACTATTGCATAACTTGTTAATGACAAGCATATAGGACGACACTGTTCATTGCTATACTAATTTTGAAGAACATAAAATCAAATTCAAATAAAATTTTGTCTTATTAAATATTTTTGTAAATTCACAACAATGTGTACACAAGCTTAGTTCCAGTTTATAAGAAGGTTATTATTTGTGACATCATATAATATTAAATTTTCCACAAATATTTATGCTGAAATTAGCTTTCTACTTTTAAATATTCAACTTTAAAATTAATAATGTATAATTTATCAAGTTAATATATAAATAAAATTTATAATGCTTTGCATTCAGTGAAAATTCTAATCATTGTGGCAATTGGCATTATAATATTTTTTATATAAATAAATTTTATATATAGGTTTGTATTTACTGTTCATAGCTAAAATTATGCATTGCCACCCTAACACCCACACTCTTACATCTTCCATAGAATTAGCATCGCATTTAAGTATTCTTTCTAATTATTAACTAATTTAGTAATATCTACTAACATCCCGTTTTACACACAGCAAGAAGGGTCTACTGCTAACTTAGGTCTAAGTCTATTTGTTCAAAAATAATGTTCATTAATTTTTGAATATAAAAATGAAAACATCTGCTTATTGTGTAGAGAAATTTTTATAGTGTTTATATAAGTTAAAATCAATCTTGTTAAAAATTAACTAGAAGTTAAAATAATTTCTAGAATGATAAATTAAACAATGACTAAGTTATGTGATTTTTAAAAATATTTTAAAATTTTATTATTATATGAAGAAAAAAATGGCTACAATTTAAACTGAATGGCTATTTGATCAACTTCTTTGTGTGTGGCCTTAGTTTATTATATTTGACTAATCTATGGACATTAATAATACATTTGTTTTAATTGAATACTTTCTCATTAATAAAATATTTTATAAAAAAATTTATTTCAAATTATTTGATATTTTAATTCATCTATCGATCAGATATTAATTAAAAAATATAAAATAAATCCAAACACTTAATGTATATCGAATAATCATTCAGTTTAATTTTTTAAATATAATTTCTAATTATATTCTAACATTTATTATGTTTGCTGTCAATATTAACGACCATAAGTACCAAAGCTAAATAATCAAGCAATTGTTATTATATACATTTAGACTTTACCAATGAACCTATTCTATATATGAATTAGATATGTATCTAATAATAAACTAAAAGTATAGATCTTTATTTTCTACTTATAAGAATATTTACATGTACTTATATATTTAGTTGCATTTGATAATTATCTGATTTTGCATCTGTTATATAAAGGGGTTTCAACTAAATTATAAACCTATAAGTCTTATAGACTCTCCTGTACATTATATATATCACTTGTATATACTTCATGTAATAGTCTAGCGTGTTTGAAACATGCGCGATATCATTCAGTCCTAGAACTTAAGGAGAGTGTAGTGAGACTTATCGGAGATGCGTGTTTTGAGTTTCGAACCTCTTGCCAATCAGTAAAAGGAGACATACATAACTATCTAACAAACAAACTATTCTTGTTGGAAGCGAAGATTTTCCAGACTTCATAAAGGTCTTCAATTTTATTAGGACCAGAAATGGCTAAAAATTGCCAAAAATCTAAAGTTAAAAAGGTTAATTTTTACAAATGATAAAAAACTTATTGCACAAACGAATAGCTATAGCAAAACCTTAAATTTGTCAATAAAAGAGGGCCGAAAATTAAGATCATTCAAGGTCCATAATTTTATTTTCAAAAATTATTAAGCTATCTATTAATAGTTTCAAAGTTTAAATATATAAGCATGTATCTAAATTAAGACCAAACAATTTTTGGATTTAGACTAGGGGTAGTAATATATGAATGGTATGACAATATAAAAAATTTTTCAATTTTGAAACATATCGCCAATAGAATAACATTACCTGAAATGCCTTGAATATTTTTAATAAAAATCTGAAAATATACCATTCAGGAAAAAATTTTATATTAGTAAGCATTATATATAGTTTATATAAACAAATTTTATCATTGTCATTCATCATTTCGTATTAGCTCCAATAAATGTATCATTTATATGGTGGCTTATCTAATACTTGCATCAGTTGCATTCTTGAGTATAACATCGAAATTCAAAGTTGATGATCATAGTCATTAATCATTTCATATTAGCTAAAATAAAAGTGACATTGATGAGATGGGTTATCTAATACTTATGTTATTGATGATGTGAATGTGAGAGTTGGGTGCTGTGTATCTAGTGAGATGGGAATTAATCTATATTTTACATATTCACTATATTTATTTCCACCTCTTAAATACATTAAACATGAACACTGACACACATCCACTTGGTTTATTTGTGTTAATTAAATAAATATATAACCTATTTTTTTAGTAGACTAATAATAAAAAATTTAAAATAATAACTAAACTGGATTTAAAATAACTTGTTTGACAAATGTTTTAAAATAAATATCGATTAATTATTTATAATGAAAATTCAATACTACATCATATGATAAAATATTACATCAGACAATACAGTTTAAAGAGAATGCAAATAATACTCAGAGCATGCAAACTATGTTCTCTATATTCAATAGCTAATCCATCATTGTCAGATATTATCTTTACCTTCATGTGTATGTATTGTTTACCGCTCAATGTTTATGCTGTGCACTAAATGTTATCGACATATTATTAATGTATAATTTTTACAATTCTGTATTTCGATATTTTGTGATATATTTAGTGATGAGCACAGGCCCGAAAACCACGAGCCTGGGCTTGGCTATTACGAGCCTAGGCTCAAAATATTTCAAGACTAAGAATTTCGGCCTACAAAAATATCACAAGCCTTAGGTTGGGCCTGGGATTCAACTCTATGAGCCTGAGCATGGGCCTGGCCTCTAGTATAAATCTTGGGCAGGTAACAGGTTATAACCAATATACCAGGAGTAGTCAGACTCTGGGAGCGAAAAAAGCACATTAGAGTTGAGATATCGCCGAAATAATCAACGTAAGATACTTTATTCCTTATTTAAGAAGGTCGAGCAGTGAGGAATATTTTTAAGAAATTTCAAAATTTTAGGGGATGTGGTCGACAATTAAAGCTTTTTCAAAAACAAAAAGGAAGGATTCCCAAAATACTCATCTGATTTACCACTTAAAATGATGTAAAAAGTACCATGAAGTTATTATATCGGCGATATCTTAACTTTAAGGTGTTTTGGAACTATCTAAGTCTGGCTACCACTGCAATAAAGCTTTCATATCGCGAAAATGGAAAAAATTATACCTGACTAATGAGTTGAATTTTTGCGTTAAAAAAACAATCTTTATAATTTTAATTCTACTCAAAATATGTTTTACTTTATTTGTTTTTATATATGATAATGGCCAAATCAGGCACATAATACTGGGCCTGGAGCCTGGGCCTGGCCTAGGCCCATTATTTTTCAACCTGAGCCTGGGCCTCGTTAAATTCTGTAAGCCTCGGCCTGGGCCTGGAAGTCACCAAAACTCTTAGATCCTGGCCTCGATCCTAAGACAGCCTCAGGCTGGCCTGGCCTGGGCCTGTCATCTGATCATAGATATCTCTAGATATATTATGTTCACATACTGTATGTACAATCGATTTTTAATATATTCTACCAAAATTAAAATATATACTTTACTGTATGGCAGAAGGTTTTATTGTAATGTATTGGAATATATTAAAGTTTGCAAAGAAATGATTTACTTGTTTTAGAAAATTAATTCTGTTTTCAAAAACTTTATATTTGAGATGTGTTTAATGAAACGGTGTTCTGGATCTGATATAACTCCAAGAATTTTCATAGTTTGGACTCTTTACAGAATATTTCGGCCCACTATTATGTTTAAATTTATTTCCTGTGAAGACCGACCCATAAGTATAAAATTGGATTTTTGTAAATTCAATATTAATTTATGTTTTATTAACCAATTATTTATTAAATTCAAATCATAATTTGTATTGCATTCTAATTCCTCGTATATATCGGCAATTTCTGATATTGTCATATCATCCGCTGATAGTGTAATATATCCTCTTAATGGCAATTCAGTTATATCATTAAAATATAATCGTAATGAATACTGTCTCAATTCTAATTAAACAGAATCTTATCAAATTCTTGTTAAAATATGTCATATTTTGTTAAATTCTTTGAGAATTCATCATAATTTACTTAGAATTTGATAAGTTTTACAAAAACTTTTGGAATTCTGTTAAATTACATCATTTTCATTTAAATTCTGCAAAATTTTGATTATTACTCTCCTTTGGATCCCCTGTAACAAATTTGGGAAATTTTGTCACTCCACAGTTCGGAATATCTCGCCTGGCTTCGCAAATATATCCCCTGAAGCTGTTTCATTTCCATAAGCCTAAAATAATTGAGGGTAATATTTTTACACTTTAATAAAGTATTTGTTTAAACTAATAATTTTTAAAATAATTTTGAAGAAAAGATAAAATATTAATCATAAAAATAAAATACTGTAAAATCCAGTGCTTTTCATTAAAATATATTTCCTAATTTTGGTCAGATTTATTAAAAAGCTATTGTATTATAAACGCAACATATTGAGCAATGTTTATGCTGTGCACTTACTGTTCTTGATATTTTGATTAATGTATACTGTAACAAAATAGAATGTACAATAAGCCGTTGTTCTCCTTATTTATATAATATTTAATATAACACAACATTAATCTCTTTATTAAGAAATAGATTTGCAAGATTTAAAATTCGAATATTGTATTACCTAATTATATTTTAATATATAAAACAACAAATTACCGATATTGATGATAATCAGTTTAAAATAAAGAGTTTGTAAGAAACTATGATTTCTATACTTGAGCCCACCCGACCACCCCCGGATTGATCTGTGACTATGATCTTTGCGTTTGCATGCGCATCTCTGAAGTTGTATCTCTTATTTAAAAAATATTTTTAGAGTGCAACAAGAAGATGTTGATGTTTCATGTCAACTTTAGAGAATTGAAATACCTCTAACGGTTGACGAATTATTCCAACTTTAAGATGGACATTTTTGTATACTATTGTTATATAAAAAAATATGAGCAAAAATTTTATTTTATTTCTCTAACAGTTGTCTATTATAAATGATAATTATCAATTATAAAATATTTGAATTAATATTGGTGTATTTTCAGGGTCTCCAATCCACGTTTTCTCGGACGGACATCTGCCTGTAGAGTCTTGCGAGCGATGCGTTCAACATACGGCACTAATTAGAACATGTCAGTAGTTTACAGATTGTTAAGATATTTTTAGGACATTACAGACAGAAATTAATCCTGTTATAAACTATTTACAAAATATTTTGTATTTTATTTAAATTCTTTAACTATTGTTAGGAATGAAAAACATTTTCAAAATTTTTTCGAATTAATTATATAAAATATCAAATCAATATAATTTTTATAAAACCATTTATAATAAAAGATTTATTTAAAAGTGAATCTAATTTATTTGGTGCAGTAAAGATTATTTGTTGGATAAAGCTCATTTCATTTAAGTTAATCAAATTTTAAACAATGAAATATTTAAATATTAAGATTAATTTTAAATTATCAAATATAGATTAAAGAGTTTATTTCAGTTTATTGTTTATCTCAGTGGATTGGAGACCCCGAAAATACACCAATATTAATTCAAATATTTTATAATTGATAATTATCATTTATAATAGACAACTATTAGAGAAATAATATAAAATTTTTGCTCATATTTTTTTATGTATGTATAGTAAAAAAAAATGTCCATCTTAAAGTTGGAATAATTTGTCAACCGTAATAACAGTTTTTGCCATTATAACAGTTTAATTCAACTGTAAACACAAAGTAGAGATACACTTATATAAGGAACTAAATTTTGTTCTTTGTGAAACATATATTTTAGAAGAAAATAACTATTGAACATGTTTAACAGAAACATGTGGCAATTAATAAAATTTTAAAACGTAATTCCTAAAGTGATTTATAATTTAATTACAAAATACTGCAAAATGTAACTAAATTCTACTTTACTTCTATATTATTTATGACATAATATTCTGTTATAATTGACACAAATAATTATTCTAAATTTTTTATATAAATATATAACGTTTGGATATAAAATTTCAAATTAGAAATATATTAGAAGAAATTGCCTTAAGTCCACATTATCTAAAATACAACATGAATAAAATTATTGTTATTATTTTAATTGTTGGTTCATTTGGTGAGTTATTTAAATAAAACTTTTATATCAATTTGATTCGAAATAATTTAAATATTTTTAATAGCTCTAACCGCTTCTGCTGGAAATGATTAACTTCAATCTGAAGGTCAATTGGCAAATCGATTAAGCACTAGAGGCTGTCACCTTTATGGATGCCCACCGAAACTAGAAGCACCGGTATTTCCAGTACATTCAAATCGACAATCAGAAATGATCAGTGAAAAAGCTCCAGTAATCACAAAACGTAGCTGTGTTTTTTGCTCCTGAAAAGAATAGTCTGAATACTATTAAGTTATTCATCAATATATTAAATGTTTATTTTTATGTTTAAAATTGTTTAATATATTAACAAAGAATAAAAAAGAATTTCAAAATTTAATTTCTAATTTTATCAAGCTTAAAATGTAAAAATGATATTTAAAAATTTGAGAGATCATGTTAACTTTCCAAGTAAGTTTAAATATAACCATACGATTAAAAAGAATATTGCTCAAAATGCTGCTAAAATTGTTGTCTTCCCTTTCAGTAAAGCTCCTATATTTCAGTATTTTTGATTTTATATTGAAAATTGTAAATATTAAATTAGAAAATTCTGCCAATTTCATCAATTCAATGTTGATGGTCATATTTTAATAAATTAAATTTTACTCTCTTTTTAAAACCTCCCACCTCTATCGCCACGCCATCATTTAAATAAATTAAATTCAATAGCAAAACAAATTGTTTATTAATTTGTGAAAACCAGTTGTTTGTTGAACTGATAATGACATTTGTACTAAAAGTTTAATAAATAATTATTAAGAATATAATAAATATCGATAAAATAGTATTTATAGATGAATTTTCATGCACTTATAAGAATCTAAAATATTAAACTAATTTTTTATTTAATTTTCTCCGATTTAACTAAAGATCAATTACCACTAAGCGTCCAGTGGAAGAACAATTTCCACCATTCTCTTCAAAGTATCAAGTAACAAAATCATTTCCATTATTCTCTTCAAAGTATCAAGTAACAAAATCATTTCCATTATTCTCTTCAAAGTATCAAGTAACAAAATCATTTCCACCATTCTCTTCAAAGTATCCAGTAACAAAATCATTTCCATTAGTCTCTTCAAAGTATCCAGTAACAAAATCAATTCCACCATTCTCTTCAAAGTATCCAGTAACAAAATCATTTCCAACATTCTCTTCAAAGTATCCAGTAACAAAATCATTTCCACCATTCTCTTCAAAGAATCCAGTAACAAAATGGTTTCCACCATTCCCATTCAGTAATAATTCAATTATATCAAGTTCGAAGTAAATTAGAAGACAACCTGATAATGGCAGTCGATCAGTTTGCTAAAATAAGAACAGAATTATTTACCAAGATCGCAACCGAAAAAAATATTGAGACAAAGAAAGTCTATCAACAACTTCTGAATGATAATACAAAAATGGTTCGCCATTTCACCAAAATTATTTGCCTCTGCGAACCAAAAGACATAAGATTTAACATTGTATAATTTTAAGAATCAATAATACTATAATAAAATAATTAAGCGGAATACATCAAAAAAACTCAAAAAATAGACGCAACTACTTAGTTAACCAAGGAAAAACAACCGAATATAGTTCTAATAATAAGCAATCAAAGTTAAAATGAAATAAATTCACTAAATTATAAAAAAAATATTTAATCAAAAGTTACGGTTAACATTGTAAATATTAGTTAAAGCATATCATAATTGAATTTGAACATTTTCATCCTGTGACACGTTGCACTCCATATCGTATAATTATAAATCATAAATTTCTCATACCATGAAGGATTATAACTGGAAATAAATCGCAGAAAATACTTATTAACAGCGGGTCGATTCTTATAAGTTCTATTTTTTAATATCAATTGTTGTTGCCATAACCAGAACCCAGACAGAAAAATCCAAACAAAATTAAAGAAATTTTAGGACTTTTTATAGAACATTTATTCAAATTTATGCCTAGGTTACTAAGCTGCTGATAAAATTATTACAAAAGAATGTAAAATTCATCTTGGATCAGTAATGTGAACAATCAATTTCATTCATACATTAAATCATTCATTTTCATGACCCATTATCCTTTAGTGTCAGGGTTGAAGGTTGGCAATCATGAATCTCTATTCACTCCTATCCGATATCTAACTCTGGATTCCGGCCTGAGATAAACCCATTCGATCGCACAACTCTTCAATGTGCGATCGACACATATTTCTCGGTCTCCCTCTCGGTCTACGGCCGTTAGGCTAAGACAAATTGACTCTTCGCGGCATTTGTAAGCATT
>JAQFXN010002610.1:0-12325 GCA_034693365.1 Liacarus xylariae
CCCAGAATTAATTTTTAAAAAGTTTTGAACAATGTTTTACTTTTCGATGTTTTTGTCATTCGGTGTTTTGTCGTGATACCACCAATAATAAATATTAATTATCATCTAAAAATAAAAATAATTAATTTTAAAGTAAGTGATTACAAAAATACTTAATTTAAATATATTTTCTCGTGAAATTTTATTTAACACTATTACAGTATATTATGTGGAAAAATAATAAAAATTGGATTATAAATATACTTTTTATATGATAAATCAAAAAAACAGAAAGTTCTAAGCTAGATAAAATTTAATATTTTTTGACAAATATATAGCCTTTTAGATTTAAAAGTGTACACAATCTACGGCCTTTTCTCAATTGTCCATATATTTATAATCAATAATGTCTTATTTCTTAATAATTTTTAAATAGAGTATTTAAGATTTAGTCATTTGATTAGTTCTATGCTTTTTAAAATTATAACTAGGTCCAATTATGAAATCAGATGGAAACAATTCTAACCAGTACATAAATTTACTGGAAAATAAATTATTGTATATTATTGATTATAAGTATATGGACAATTGAGAAAAGAGCTGTATATGGTATCCACGTTAAAATCGGGAAGGTTGTATAATAAGCGGAAATGATATATAAACTAAATAACGAAATTTATATTGATATTAAGATATAACTTTTTATAATTAGATATAATTAGCCAATAATGTCTGAACTCAAGCATTTCAAGAATTAAAAAATCATTTCTATTGATTTATCAACGAATGCATAGTTTAATTGTTTTATATTCTCTATTTTCAATTATTTGCTTATTTCAATTGCTTTTTCATTGTATGTTAAAGCTTTTGTCAATTTTTGTAGGTCAGTTAGCAGGGATGGGGAAAGGAAGATATGGAGAAATCACCACTTTCCAGATGAGATATCGCCAAAATAAACAATTAGGGGTATTCACACCTTAGTAAATAGAAGACGAAAACAAACTTTTGCCATTATTGGCCAAAGTTTAGAAGTATCTGTCCATTAGACACAATTTTAAAAATATCTCTTAGTTGTATGTAATCCAGACTGAACACTTTTTTACTTTCCTGATCAGTTAGGCTAGAGTTGTACATGCTTTTTGGAGAAAAATTAATTAAATAATTTTTCAATATAAACTTGTTACAACTTATTTCTGCACAGCTATTAGATTATCTTTTAGTGCATTAGCTAAATGTTATTGCATTTGACTCTCAATGACCGAAAGCTGAATCACTGTATAAAATAATTTGATTAAAAAATTTTATTACAAAGAGTTTCTATGAATTACTCAGTTATGACTCAAAACTATAATTTAGTGGTCGTTCAGAGTTTATTCAAATACAAAACATTAGGCCAATACACTAATAGGTTGTATACTATGTGTGCAGAAATAGGTTGTTGCGAGTTTATTAAGTAATCAATAGTTTCATTAATTGCTTTCTTGTAATTTTTTTCATTTCATTCATTTTCATGAACACCTTTTGTATATTTCTATATAGGCGTAGTGACCGAACTCCTTGAAGTGTCCCATTCACTTTGCAGTAGAACAAGTGATGAGCTCATTTCTGGCAGTGAAGTGAAAACAACTTGGATCGATATTGGGTGAAAAGTCTAAATAATTCCAGCCCAGCTAAAGGCGTCTATTTATTTAGACTTTTTATTGTAATTTTTTTAATAATTATGTTTAATACTAAAAATTTATTTATTTGAGTTAATTTGTTGTACAGGCAAGTAATCAATTCCATGTTGAACTACTAAAGCGATACTTATCTTAATATTATCTTATCTAAACTGATCTTAATATATTTTAATTCTTAAGATTATAACTTTTTATTCTTATTTTAAATTAAATTGATTGCATTCAAAAATATCAAAACTTGAAAATGTATGAAAAATATGAACTACTGTTTCCAACAGTACATTAATAGTATGAGTTGAGTTCATATGAAGAGAGAAATTATATTATTATACTGTATTGACATTTGGCTCAATTTACATATACTCAACTCATGCTATTAAGGTATTGTTGAAAATGATAACTTATGACTAGAGCCCTCAAAACGCTTTTTTTGATAACAAGGAATTGTCGATCTTGTGTATCACATAAAAAGGGGCAGATTTATTAATTGAGTTAAAATTTTAGAATTCCATTAAATAATACAAGTAATTAAAATTGTAATTTAACTAAATCAACTAAATTAATTAAATTTACTAAGTCAACAATTCAATTAATCAACTAAATTAACTAAGTTATTCAATTCAATTTAATTGACTAAATCAACATTGCATTAAACCCGAAGTAAGATTGATATCAGAAACCGGAAGCAGAGTTGTTGTGGTTAGCAGAATTTTTGCTTCGACGCCAGTACTCAACTCTGTTATATTTGATTTAATTTTTTATTAATTTTCTAGTGTTTTTATTTGTTTGTGTGCCATTTTAATTTTGTTAATTTTAATTTAATTAATTTAGTTGATTTAATTTAATTTAATTAATTTTATTTTAACAGCTAAGAGTTTAATCGTTATGCAAGTTCTGTCCACTTTTTTGATAATCACATAAATTATTTTACTGGTTTGTTGGTTTTGCCATGGCATTTGAGAACAATAGTTATGACTAAAACGTTATAATTTTATGGATTAAAAGATTAACTAATATTAAGATAAGTTATGCTTCAGTAGTTCAACATGGAATTGATAACTTGCCTGTACAGACTATTATTATATTCCATGGTCAGGGATATCCTGGGGGAGTCCAGCAAGGAATTCCCTTCCCTGGCAGTTTGGTCGGATACCCCTATAGACTCCCCGCACGGTACCTTCTCTCTAGGCAAGATTTTAACAAACTGCGCATCGGCACGGTTCTCAAAATACTTTGTAAAATTCTTCACAAATTAGTAATATTTTACTCTTTACCCTAAGTTTGTATTAAGAAAACCATAAATAAACTCGTTTTAAGAACTATTTCACAGCTTTAAATCAGTTTTTCAATGCAAAAAAATTAAAAATACACTAATTTTGGCCAATTTTACACTTGTTTTCTTGTATAAAAACCATATTATAATACTAATTTTGAGCATTAAAAATACCTTAATTGCATATTGTAGTCAAAAAATAATTTTTTTTAAAAAAACATTCCCCTAAGCCTCCTAGCCCAAAATTGCAAAAATCTGCCATTTACCCTCTCCTGGACCCTCTCTCAAGCTCTTGTCGAAAAAATACCCCCATGACATTTTCACGTCTGGACATCCCTGGATCATATGATTATTTTTCAAATGGCTTTATCCGTTTTTATGATTTTATTTGAAAACTATACAGTGATTGAAAATTGGGTGCTTGAATTTATTTATAGATTGTCCATTAATTGAAAGGGCTTCAGCAACTTTAAATCTTTCATTTATGATATGTTTCCCTAAATATTCCCTAGAAGAAATTATATAAATCAAAATGTCAATGTCTTTAATTAATTGCTTAAAATTGATCCTTGGTAATAATTACATCATATCTGATAGAAGAAATTCTTTGAGTCTAATATTAATAGCAAGAAGACAAGTAAGTTTTAATTGCTTACTATAGAAATATTAAAAGTGATAAATTAATGCTATTTATAAAAATATCTATTAAATGAATATACTTTTTAGACCGAATTCTGCTTTTTCGAGAATGAACTGGTTAATATTCTTAAAATTAGATTTATTGATCATAATATCACTATAAGAAATTATGATGAAGAAAATATTGACATCAAATCGGTATGTTTTTAAAAGACCGGTCTTTTTATTGTGCAAAATAACTTATTTGTGCAAAATGACAAATAATTTATTAGTTAATATATTACTGCAATAATCTCTAGTTAAAACAGAGGTACAGAGGTCAAATACTGATAGCTAAAATGCATACTCAAAAAAAAACTAACGAAGGGTAATATTTAGATTAAAACAAATGAGAATTGGATTTTTTTGTTATGTTCGGATATGGTAAATGTATGAAGGAAGAATTTTGATATATTCTATACTTCATATCAGCCCACCTCAGTTATAACTACAGTATTTGAATACTAAAAGTAAATCTGTAGTATCAATCAGTTATCTTTAATTTTTTTTCTCCTGCTATAGTTTATTTAAAATTAATCAGTTTTCGGAATATTCTGTTAAATTCTGTCAACATTCTGTGATCATAATTCTACTAAATTCTAGTAAATTCTTGCAGTGTGTTCTGTAAATGTTATGTTAAATTAAACCGATTTTTATTTATATTCTGCAACAATTTAACGACTTCAAAATACCTGGACTTCTCTGTCCAAAATTTTGCAGATTTGTGATTTCATATTAATCACTTTCCGATTTCGCCAAAACCAATAGCCCCTGGCATTTTCAACTCTCGTGTATCCCTGTTTCCTAATTTTTCAATTTAGTTACTGATTTGGATTTAGATTGAAACTGTAGTGGCCGTGGGGTGGGTGCAAACGAATCTATTTTCATATTTCCTTGATATATTTCATTCAGAAATCATATTTAAAAATTCAAATTAATCACATGATTATAAAGAATTTCGAATCGAGTAATGCGATCTTTTCGTTTTTATTTTTAGTATATCGTTTATATTACCGTATTTTGACAGTTCTCCTTGGATATTAATATTTCGGTGTCGTTCACATGTTAGTCAAATACACTGCCATTTTCTTAAGAATGAACGGTTAGTAGACATAAACTTTATTGAGTGGCTTTATTTCATATTATTGATTAATATGTGACCGATAGCTCAATTTCGATTTCATATAATTTGAAATAAAACTTTTGTTATAAAAAATTTCTGTAAATTTCTTAGTTTTCATTTAAAGCTAATTTTTGGCTATCGGTCACAGATTAATCAATAATATGAAATAAAGCCACTCAATAAAGTTTATATACAGTTAAGAGAAATCCTAATCGAGGATTTTGTCTGTAAATCAGCTTATCTTACATTACTAGTCCATACGAAATACATAAGCAGTGAAGTCTAACCTATTCTCACCTCTCGATTAGGAATTTTCTTAACTGTATAACTTACTAGCTGTTGGCAGTGTATATAACGTAAAGTGAAACAATGACAAATAACAAAGAAAATGCTCATTACTCGATTTTAAATACAGTAATCGCATTCTACTAGGAAAACATGATCTATCAGTTTTTATCATTTAAGAATGCACACTATATGCTACCTCGTGAATCGATCCACAAGCACAAAATAATGCTCATTTTTGTACTTATGATTAAATAAAATTCTATTGAGTTTGATATTACTTCAAAAATGAAGTTCAAAAATTAAAAATCTATTTTAGTGTGGAGATTTTAATGAATAGTCTGTTGTGTGCATTTTCAAATTATAAATATAAGTAATCGTATTTAAGTAAGAGCAAGAGAGCATAAATTTTACTTTTAAAAATATATCTTACATTAATTTTAAATAGGATGAGGATATGATGACTTTTCTATATCCTTTCGGTTATTATATGTTTAGACCAGAGATGAACTTAAGTGCAAATAGTTTGGTTTGGCTAACATACAGCCATCGGTTCGTTATATTAAGTGCACTTCAATACGAGAATATGGAAATGAGAAGTCTATTAAACATATTCTCCCCTTTGGTCTGGATTTGGATACTAATGTCCATAATATTAGTTATGATTTATTTGATTTCCAATCAAATTATAAAAAGTTATTAAATTTATTAAAATAATAATTTTTTTTATTTAAATTTAATTGAAATTAATTTTTATTTTAGAGAAATTCAATTTCGATGTCTCGAAAATAATTTTGCAAACAATAACTCCTTTGATATTAAAATATATAAAGTCTGATAAGAATTATATTATAAGTTTATGGTCTCTGTTATCAATGCTATTGGTTTTGATGTTTTCTAACGAAATATTGACATCAATTATAACAAAACAGAGAAAATGTTTGAACTCTTTTGAGGAGTTGTTAGAAACGAACAGAACATGGATTACAGGACTTGACTCACAAGTGGATCATATATTTAGATATAAAGATTATGAAGAATACAATAAATATAACGATAGGTTAATTCGGGTTAAGGATCAGTTGAATGTATGTTCAAATGTGAAGTATCAGAAAAAGCAAAATAAGCTATTTATGACATTAAAACAGGGATGCGCAAAGGAAAAAATTTCAGGAGTATTGGTTTTCTGAAAAGTAAGGAGGGTATTCCAAGTTGTGACGTTAAAAATTTCTCCAAATTATGGACAGAGGGGTCCAGCGGAAGTTATTACGCAATCGTCTAATCCTTGCAGAATTTTTTTAAAAATTACTTAATTTAACAGAATTTCGACTAATTCTGTAAGGATTTAACAGAATTTGACAAATTTTTGCAATTTATGATGTTATTTCTCTAAGAATTTAGACAGAATTAGTCGCAGAATATTCCTAAAAGCACCTTTTTCTGAAAATTGCTGTTGAGGGAAGGGGTACCTCGTGAGAGACATAGCAAGTTACCAGCCAAAATCACAATCCATTCTTGACCTCCCCCTTTGCGCATCATTGCCTTAAATTCAGAAAATTATTACCTCAAACTTAATCTCTTAGATTGTCTTATTATTGTGATTAGCTATAGCTTTCAATCTTCCATGGATCTTAAGAAGTTTCATCATAGTAGTATTTCCATAGCATAGAAGTTACATTTATTCTTTATCTTGCTTTGTTCCCTAAATATGTATTGATTTGGGACACAAGAAATATTAGATAAACTAATATTCATCGAATATTGCTTGTTCAAATCAATATATACGAGACAATAATTCAAAGCAGGAATATACGTGTTATGATTTCTATTATTTAAATCATCATAGCATGGATGAGTGAGATTGATTGCTGGTTTGAATTTTAAATTATAAAACATGTATTATATTTTGATTCATCAAATTTAGACTCAATTTACGGATAAATTTTTACAACAAATCGAAAGCAAAGAAATGATATATTTATCGGACGAATACACTATTCGTATGAAATTAACAGTGAATTCAAATAAATATAATATCGCAATCGGTAGTGAACAATATGAGTCAAGATACTTTTGTTATCCAGTTAATCGGGACATGAATCCAAGGAGAATTAGATTAAAGCAATTGTGAGCATTTGTTTTCTATTTCATCAGAACAAACATAATTGTCCTAAAAATATAATAAGTTTTCAAGTATTCCGGGTTTTCAATAAATCAAATGCAATAGAATGTTGAAAATTTGGTCTAAACAGTACAGTTTCGTTGAGATGTCAGCTAGAATAAGATATCTAAAATGCGGTTTCCCAGAAAAATACGTTATAAATATTTGGTGAATCGTAACAAAATCTAAGATAATCACCAGTGATCTCTTTTAGTCCTGTCACTGGCACGTGACATGCACTAGTGTACAATATTAGTACTATTATAATACAAATATTGTACACTAGTGCATGTCACGTGCCAGAGACAAGACTAAAAGAGATCACTGCCAATGCTGAAGTATTTCCAAAAAATATTAGGATTATTTAGTCTAAAGGTTGCGAAATCTCAGGTTATTTCATTTTTGTGATTGCTTAAATATTCAAGAAATGACAAAATAATATTAGAAAATAATTAATAGGCTAAAAATGTTTTCTAAAACCAGGATTATATGTTCTGATTCTCTCTCAATCAGAGCAGACCAATGAATAGTCTATACTTTAAGACAGTGCCATTCATTTCAGAAAACAACTGGTGTTCCCTGAAAAATAACCAGATACCAATCTACCCGCAAAGTAATAATAATTAGAATCAATACAAAATTTACTATAATAGTACTGACAACAATGAAACAAATATTTTGAATACTATTTATACACTATATAAAAGATAAAATACTGTATATTGTAAATATCACAATGCAACTAGAAAATTTACAAGTGAAGGGTTAAACTAAGCTTCATGAATCGAACGCTACTAAATTTATTAGAATCATCATTAGAGTCTTTGTTGCATTCAAATTGGTTAAGTGGTTCAGGAGTTAATTTCGATTAAGTTGTTAAAAACCGGTTTTAAAATATAAAATATCTAATAACTCCAGAGCCACTTAACCGATTTGAATGCAACAAAGACTCTAATGATGATTCTAATACTAGCGTTTGATTCATGAAGTTACCATGACCTTTGCCCTAAATGTCAATCACGCATTACCTTCGGAAAAACTATAACTTATACCTAATTTAAATTATTTGATCGAAACATTACATGTTTTAAGTGTCTTGAGATGAGAGCAGATCAGTGAAGAATTAAATTATAACTTGTGCTGATTATACACTGGAAGTACAGTAAGTCGTGTCCACCAATGCAAGTAAATAAAGATTCTGTTTATAACTTATAAAAAAGAGAGCGGAGTAGCTCAATAGGTATGGTTCTCGCTTCACTGGGCGAAGAGTCGCTGGTTCGAGCCCAGTAAGGGTATCTATTTATTTAGACTATCACCAAATATCGCTCTCCGTTGTTCTCACATCACTGTTAACAATGAGCCGTCACTTATACGATAAAAGGAGTGAGACAAAGTGCATCAGACACTATGACGCATAGCATTCGAGAACTACACCTTCACGGAAAAGTACAAAAGACGTTCATGAAAATGAATGAATGAATTAACTTATAAGAACAGAATGTAAAACATTAAAAAGATACAATTCTCTTCTAAAAAATGGGTTTAACCACAAAATCTTACTTTTTAATAGACAAGTTTTCAGTTTAAAGTGTGCAATTTGATCAAGCACAAGCAAGAAAATACATTATTGGGAATTAGAAATCAATCAAACCTTTTATTTAAATTAGTTTTAAAGAAAAATAGAATTTTGAATTCAATATCTCTTTTCTACATGAACATTTATTGCAAAGAATCATAAAGAATATATTGTTTTTAGTGAATATTTCCTTATATTGAAAACATATTTCGCGATAATTTTCTATGAAATGAATTCATAGATTCAGATATGAAAGAAAAGTATTGCGGACTATATTCCAAGTAATTCCAGATGAAAGCTAAAAAACAAATTTTACTTTACTTTTACTGTGGTTTTGGTATAACCGGTAAATAATAACAAATAACTTTTGCTTCTGATCTACAGTGGAGAATCATATTAAACTGGACGAACAAATGCTTGATTATTACACATTAGCTATGAGTTTATATTAGACTAATCTTTAACGGAAAGATTAACATTAATATCAAATAATTAAAAATTAAACTTTGATATATTGTCTTCGAATGACAATATTTGACAATGTATTCATTCAAATCACGAGATAGAATCACGCTTTTGTCCGTTCAGTTTAAAATTATTCTCCACTGTACATCTTGGTATTTGACATTGTTTTATAATATTTGATTAATCTCTCACCGATTGCTGAATTACAATATCAATTAATTTGAAATGAAAGTTTTATTGAGATTTTCTAAAAATATGAATGGGTAATTATTCAATTCAAGCAAATATGTTACTGGTGTTCACAGATTAATTAAATATACAAAAATAAAGACACAAACTAGGAGATCGATCCAATAGACATTCAGTTTAAATTTATCTCCAGTTTATGAAAATAAATTATGAATTTTGTAAAATGGATAAAAAAAATGTTTATTACTAACTATAATATGGATTTAAATAAAGAAAATAAATTTCTTCTAAAGTAATGCAGTCAAAGCATTGATAGTGCAAATAAATATCATCTGGATATTAAAATATTTTTTGCATCGTTCGTTATCAAATAGGAAAAGTGAAACGATTTTTTACAGAATTGATTATAAAGATATTGTTAGCCTGATCCACTATTATTGGTGATCAGATTAATATTGATTGACAATTATTGTTAAATTAATTATTCAATCATTTTATTGGTGAAAAAGAAAATGAGTGCTGAGAATACCCGTCGTTTCTGTTGCTATATCTGTGGTTTCCCAAAATTTCGTTGGGAATTCAATACGGATTTTGGTGAATGTATTTGCAGAGGTTGTCTGAATTTCGAAGGTTCGCGAATTTTGATTACCATATATAATGTTCGCAGAATGAAACAGATATTTAATCATCAAGTTGCACAATACTTTAGGGATCGTACTGTTCAACCAAATAACAATAATCAGTGCAAAAAACATGAGATTCAAGGTTCGAATCCTAGTTAGCTAGGTACGTTTTGGATCGATAGGTGATCAGATTAAATTCGACTCTTAAGTATTGGACCAATTTATTATTCAATCAATTATTTTAATTGCATTTAAAATCATTAATATTTTAATACATATAATAAATTAGAAATAAAATATTAATTTTTTATAATTTATATAAATAAAAATTTAAATATAATTTTTCAACAATTGTATTTTATATTATTATAGTTTATACATTTTGCTAAATAAGATTAGTTAAATAATTATTATTAGATTTTAAGATTAAATCATTTATTTAAAGAATACTTAATATAAATATATTAAAAGTGGTATAAATACTTGATAACTCAAATAATTCAAAAGTGTACCCACCAGGGATCGAACCGGTTGTCTTCCGATTACATGTCAGTCGTGTTTACCACTAGATCGCTGTACCCCTTGAATTAGATGTGTTATATTTTTGAGCTTTTATATGCATCACACGATTCAATGTTTTGAATACATTTCTGAGCTTTATTTTAGATGTTATATATAGTTTTGATAACTTTTAGACTTTAATTTTTGAATTTATAATTAAATAATTATTACTTAATTATAAGTTAGTGTATAGCGGATTCGGGTAATTCCCGGAACAGCAATATTTTGCCTATCGAATTTCAAAATTTTGTTCCGGACAAATATAACAATTACCCGATTTTGCCGGATAAACCCACTAAAATTTACTTTAAAAATTCTGCAATTTGATGAATGATTTAATATGAATTGCAAACATATTGTGAATAAATTACAAATTAATTGTAAAATATTAATTAAATTATTTATTTTAAGAAATTTAATTTATTTTATTATTTAATTCGCAAAGAAAATAGATGTCAATTTAGTATTGAATTCAATTCATATTCTGTTCATTCAGTGATATTTTAGTGGATAACATTAATGATGTTAGTATAGATTGCTTTCGCTATATAAATGACTAATAGAATGGAACAGGAACAGATCATATTTTCATTCATATTGATTATTTTTTAGTAATTAAATGCATTTTATGCAAGTCCCGACAGCCAATACTGGCCAGCGGAACCAAGGCCTAGCCAGTCAGTACCGTACTACTATAGTCCTGTCCACTGGCTGCCTGGCCAGAACCGGCACATCCCCTCCGCTGCCTGGAAGGCTACTGACGGCCCTCAATCCATCGGCCATATGCAGTGCCGTATATGTGTGCATCGGCACCCATTCGTCGTCTGGCCGCAGGCGTATCCCGATAAAATGGCAGTAGGTGTGCCATTGCTGAGCCCACCTTCTAAGGTGGTCCGAGTCGACTGCTTTGCCGGGAAGACGGTCGGCGGATATTCTCCCGATTAGCGTATTGGCCCAATTGTGCATTACTGCACCTTATTTGTAATTAAGTTCTACCGGCATTCCTGCCGGTGCTCGTCACTCTATGATTTTCGCCGTCCCTGGCCTACGGTACTGCCGCCAAACAGGTCACCAAACTAGTCAACAAAAGTCAAATATAAAATCTAATCAAATGTCTTACTTTTTAATAATTTTCTTTATTTTTGCCAAACAGTATTAAATATACTGTAATTTTAACTGAAATTAAAATGAATTTTAAAATAGAATTCTAGTCATTATTTATACTGTTTTATTCTCATCAGTTATGCGGCTAAAACAGTATTTGTGATTATTTTTCCATGTGCTGAGGCACTTCCCGGTGTATTATCACCGGGATCTAATCAAAACCGGGGTTTTATCACCGGTGGCAAATATAAACCGGTAACTTATCACTTAAGTCTAATCTTAACCGGTATATTATCGCCGGTTCTTTAATTGCAATTAATTATATCTTTAATTTCCAATTATTTTCTATTATTTTATTTTTAGAAAATTAATTAAATTAGTAATTAAATTAAATTAAATTAAATTAATTAATTTTCTATTGTTTTATTTCTTTCTAACAATATTATAGGAATGTATTTTTATTATTCAGCGCAGGGGCGCAGCGCTACAATATTATAAGTTAATTTTAGACTACAATTTATTTTCATTGATATTGCTTAAAAATTTACAGTTATTTGATTGTCTTAATTAACAAAAATTTTTAGTAGCTTTATAGGGTAGAGTGAAATCTCTAGTTGAAAATTCGCTAA
>JAQFXN010002611.1:0-12319 GCA_034693365.1 Liacarus xylariae
AATCTATATAAAAATCTTTTGCTATTAAATAATGGAATTTCTATTCTATTCAATGGTTTGCCAATAATTCTCAATAATTAGGACAGAATTTTTTATATATCTCCTCTTCCATTCATTCTCTGATATAAAATACTTTTCTCATATCTCAACAAACATTAACAAAAATATTTTTTCATTCTTATATATAGTTAATTAATTCAATTATTTGATTCATAAAATAGTTTGAATTTAAAATCCAATTCACATTTCCATTAACACTCTTATATCACATTCTAATCGCATAATTTGAGACAATCATTCAATTCTTGAGTTAATTTCAATTCATTGATTCACAGCTCAAAAGTCTTTGTGTATTGTATTGACTCTGTATTTCTCTGAGTTTGTGATATATTGTTTGGAGTGAGAAAAAAATACTCTCAGTTTATATCATCTCTTGTGTTGGATTATACCTCTATTCTCATTGTGATCGCTGTGTGCGATATAATACTGTCAAATGCTGGCACACAAGCAGGCAATGAATGTACTGATTCATAGTTGCTATGGCGATAAAATCGGTGGTCAATGAATGGGACCACTACATCATGATTAGCTATTTCGACACTTGCACTCATACACATTAAATAAGGCGACGACACTTGGATTTTGCATTCGTATTGTATACTCGATTACAGATTCTAATTCAAGAATATTCTGTTTAGTCCTTTAAGTCTAACATTACTCTCACCTTCTGATAGATTGTCTACCATTTAATTAAACCTACTCTTAAAGAATTGCTTTTCCACTTCTAACCAACAATTATTTATTTAAATCTCTTGAATAAATCACTTTTGTTCGTCATTCAAATTAGTCATTCGCTTAAAAAGTATTTTTCATTCAATTATTTTACTAAATCACTAGTTATTTGGTTTAATATTTCAGTGCAAAAACTTTTTTTTCATGCATTCGTTATCTTATTATTTATTATTTTTCTTTACATATAAATCGTTTGCACATCAACTCCAACATAAAATCTATTCAATTTTCTTCATTTTATTCCCAATACGTGCTGTATCTATGCTTTGATGCACTCAGGAGTGCACTTATTTCGTATTAACCATTTGTATAGTGAGGCTATAGTTTTGAGATAAGACTAAAATATACAGAAGTTTAAACATACGATGAGATTCTTTTTTGAAATTCTATTCTGTGAACACAGAATAGTAATAATTTCTATGATTTAACATTGAATTAAATATATAAAAAACATTTTCACATATTTTGGTATCAAATCTCAAATTTCACATAATTTCTATTCAACATTAGAGAATCGAATAGAAACAGGAAATTCTGAAATTCAAATTCAATATAAAAGCTTAAAAATTGGCTAAAAGTATACAATAATAAAATTAGAATCAATTTTCGAACCGATTTTCATTAAATGTGTAGAAAGAAGAAAAATTGATGTCTAGTCTATAAATTTCATATATGTATGACAATAGAGGCGAAACAGTAAAGTAAAAATTCAAACAAAATACAATTTAAATCCTCGCCGAACAGCAGCTGAACACTAGTGTGTACTTAGTTTTGTCGTTGTCTAACATCTAATACCAGTATAATATTTTTTTGGATGCATTTAAGTGAAATTGATTTTGTTTATGCAGAGATTTATATATACTTTATTATTATAGCATAAAAAGAATAGTTTTGTATTCCTTATTGTTTGGTGTATGACATGCGATATATTTTATATATGTATTATCAATATATTAAAAGAGTGTGTATTTTATTATATATTTTTAAACGCAAATTGAGGAAGTATTGCACCATATATTGGTGGCCAAACAACAATAGAATAACATTGTAATGGATTGTCATAAGTTATACTTAAAAACATGACTCTATTATCCCGAGCTCTGTGTGTGTGTGTGTTGTGTGTGAGTGTCATATAAAGCGAATGTCATTTTACAGCTATAGCTATATATAAATAGAAATTTTTTTTAGACTATTTTAAAATACTATACACTCTTTTTTTGAAATGATGTGGTCTTCCAAAACACTTCCTCATCTCGTTTATTATTGGATGCATAGAATACGCTAATGCAGACATCACTCTCTTCACCCATTCGTTCGTCGTTTTGAGTCCAAAAAAATATACTGAATTTTATAGCAGTTTTTATATATACTGTTATATAAGGATACGCTTTCTTCTCTCCGCGCAAGCCTTCCATACAATGTTTATGCCAATCGATTACTGAATTTTAAAATTCTCCTCTTTTTTCTCTCTCCAACAATCCTCTCTCCTCTCAACTCTACCCATTCGTATTGATGGGTCGCTCACATTCACTGTTGTCACCGCATCTCTACTGATCTCCGCCTCTATTTATATTCAGACTTTTGATATGTTTTGCATATCAAAATCGATAAAAGGGAAGGGGAGAGGAACGAGAATTCGAGAGCCAGAAGACGCGATTTGAAATTCAAACATTAAAATCCTTTTCCAATGCATTTTCAATTCCCCTCCCATTTTAAAATAAAGTAAAAACCCATTTGCCATACATTTAGAGCCACCCTTTGACATATGGATAGCCAACCAAATGCCAGTCTCTCTTCTCCTCTCAATTTTTTACGATTCAAACCTTCATCACTACTATTCAACGCAGTCTCCCATTCCTTCCATTCTTATCCTCTCTTCTCAGTTAAGCATTTTTTCTTCTTTTTTTTCAATATATTCAGCAATAGTTTGTCTCAGAGCTGGACTTGAAATGCATTTTTGAATAAAGCGATTGGAGTGGCGTTGCTATGAGACCAGTGATAGAGCACAAGAACAGCAGCTAACTGTGCTCTCTGTTCTCTGTTCTCCACTGGCACTAACTCTATTGATTACTATTAAATGAATACACATTGAGTCAGTGATGAGAGTCGACTGAATAAGACTGAAGAGAGAAAGAGAGAGAAAAGTTCAGTGAATGACATCGAAATTAATTTAAACGCTGTTTAATGTATTTTTTGTATTATATTTTCTTTTAACGATTATTCCACACAATTCCTATGCCATTAGAAACAATTTAATGAAATCAAACTTTAAATATAAAAAACAAACTTTAATTTTTAGAGTATTTATAATCGAAAACAACATAAATAAACAAAAGCTCAGAAAAAAATGATTGAATAAAAATAAAATACACATAAAAAATAATAGTTTGAAAGAAAGTTTTTGCTATTATATTATGAGATGCAGTGGAGTCGAGGCGTTTGTTTTGGACATTGGATACTGTTATGATCGCTGGTTATTGTAGTGGAAATGATCGCAATAAATGCATGCTTTTTCACAAATCTAATGGAATCAATGCCTCTTTGCCAGTGCCTGAAATAGCCAGAGAGGACTTAAGGATCACATTATTCCTTAAACTGGAATACAATAACTTTTATGCCGTCGTATAAGAGTTTTGTGTGAATACTATTGAGCTTTAATATTGTGTTACCAATGGATGTATGTATTGGTTGTATTGGATATTCGCAAAAAATGCTATTAACTTATATATGGCTCTCTCTCTCTCTCTCTCTCTCTCTCTCTCTCTCTCTCTCTCTCTCTCTCTCTCTCTCCTCTCTGGCAATAACTCTCACATTTGAACATAACTAAAATTAAAGCTCTTTCTCTCACATAATTGATGAGTTCATTCATTCTCCCAATTTTCGGCGTTGTTTTTGTGCTATAATTCACATAAAATCCAATTCCAATTCAATTTTAGCGTTAAAATTATGATCCGATAAATAAAATGTCAAATATTCAGTGATATTTTGATTATACCTTAGCAGCAGTTGGACAGTGGCTGACAAAAAGAGACTGTAATAGAATAAGAGTTATCAGTTGCCAATTCAATTGGTCGGTCGGTTGCATATAATGAATGGCAGAGCTCGGAGTCAAAGATGAATTGTGAGAAGAGATAAATATAAAAAAAAGTTAAAGAAGAGGAAAAAAAAGTTTTTTTATCCACGAATTTAATGCTTTGCAATGACCTCAAGTCTTATTATAAAGTTAGGCTCACATACTATTCACGACTCGAATCCAATGCCTATTCAACGAACTTTTTTCGATTTTTCTTTTTCTTCTTCTTCTTCTCCTCCACTCTCTCACTGTCTCTGAAATTCGATCGCAAGTAATAATGGAAAGCATTCCTCTGTCTATCAGAAGTGGAGAGAAGAGATGTGAGTCTCGTTACCGAAACGTAAGGCTTCTTATTAACGAAAAATGTTAAAAGAAATGGAGAAAAGTTTTTTACAGATCTTTCTGTTCAGCTAAAGACCGATTTCTTATTGGTTGTCCATTTGATGAGATGTCCATCGTTTTACTCTATTGTGATGTTTCTGTACTTGAATTAGTTGTTAAGACACATACAAAACGCTAAATCATTATCAATATATATATAAGGATTGTGTAATTTTTTTTACTCATTTATTATTTGAAACAATAATTTTCGGTTTAATAATTTTGGCAATAATTAAGGAATAAAATTGTTCTCTTGTTTTATATGTTATGTTATTGTCATTAAATTTATTTATTTATTTGTTTTTCTCAATTATTTTTATTCCAATAGTTTTTATATTCTTATTCTGTAATAAATGATTTGCAGAGAAAAAGAAGAATAATAAAGGAATGAATTTGTATTAGAATAATAGGAATTACTAAACAAAATATATTACTATATATTAGATAATAGTAAATAAAATCCAGTCATTCATGAAAATAGTATTTATAAATATAATAATTAATTTTCTTTTTTTTCTCTACAATACTGTATTGAATCGAATTGAGGAGAAGGAGGAATAAGGCTTTTATTTGGACCAGAATTTTATGATTTACTGAATAGGAATTGTTTTTGTTGGGACTGAATGTTTAGTTAATGATATTGAAATGACAGAAAATATATTTATGTAGTATTGAATACAATCGTAGATCATTGGCTAAACAGTGGACGAGTATATGGGTTTTGTATACGAAATATCAACTCTAACCCCAATGGTTCTACTCGTATGAGTGCGAGTACTGAACCCAAACGTTCACATGAATTAATGCGAAACAATACAATCGATCGTTTATCACTTTTTATTGTCTTCCCATTCCTTCTCTACAGTAATGCTAACTCTCTTATTCCACTCCATTCCTAATGTCATATGTAGTCATTCCTATACTGTTTGTATAGTGAAATTGGATCTGCACTCAAATTTAGTCTTCGGAATACTTTTGCATTTTCTCTCTATCTATCTATCTATTGATGATTCGCTACTGTTTCTGCTCCGTTGGAGCGGACATTCACTTCAACTCTGGCCACTATAAGAAGTTGAACTTATATTTCTTTCTACGTTTCTAATGTCCATCAGTAGCACCCTTTCCGTTTGATTGAGTCTCCCTAAGGGGACCACAACATATACACCATATATTGAGCGCAATTGGCTTTTAGAGAACCGTTTCCAACACTAACCGTTCACATCCTTATTCTCCATACACTATCTGTGCTCTCGTCTTATAAATATTTCTTCACTACATATTCCAAATCGAAATTTTAAACTCAATTTTATAGAGAAATTCTAACGAAATCTAAAGAATATCAATAATTAAAATTAGAAAAATTACTTTTAAATCAATAATTTATAAATAAATTCTTTATATATATTCTGAATAATTCAGTGGATTTATCTCTTCGTGAATATTCTTCCCCTAAAGTCGGCTATTTTTAAAATCCAATATTTTATTCTCTACTATAAAATACAATTGAAAATTGAATTATTGTTTATAATTGAATTTCTAATAAACAAAATTTATAACAGCTTTCGCACATTTATGTGTCACAAACTGTATGTGCGGTTTAAGTATTGTTTGAAATTGAGATCTTTTTCGCTTAGAGGCTAAAAAGTATTACCAGTGATGACCATTTCTGGGCAGTGCGTCGATATTGCACATTACATTGAGATTCACAAAAAAAAGTATATATAAAATTGAATATTTGACTGAATTGACAAAACAAAACAAGTTCTACAGACAAAATACATAATTTACATAACATTTTTGAAGAATTTTTAATCAATTTATTATTTAAAAAAATTTAAGTATTGATAATTTTTAAGTTCAACTGGGTAACTCTGAAAAAAAATCTTAAAAAATATTGTGAAAATTCAGAGATTAATCAGGAATACAAAAATGAAATAATTAAATATAAATCTTACTGTTCTCTCCGGTGCGGGTCATCACTAGATATTACTCATATATATATAGTATATATATAACTTATAAACTTATTTTCTACTTTGAGATCTCCTTTTCATCCTTATATATGTTCCCTATTTATTGTGACCCCAATCACACTTTACATTATAAAGCTTTGAGAAGTGATTCACTTTTTTCTCTCTGTGTATCCTCTCTTCTACTGTCACTTTAAGCTGTTTGAAGTGATGTGAAACAAACGTTAAGACTTTCTCTATATGTTTACTGTATCTCAATATTTCTCAAATAAAGTGAAGATTTATTTTTTTATGAATATTCTCTAAATTGTGTGAATTTTCGATATACAGAGTATTATAAAAATAAACTTATTTCGATATTATATGGAATTCTTTATTCCAATCACAACTCAACTCAATCACATTCTAACTATAATTTAAAATATTCTTCAACAGAAAAAAAAACTATTTGAATCAATAAAACGATATTATACTCAGAATTGTTATTGATATCGATTATCCGTCAAAATAACTAAATATATTTTTATTTTATTTGAATGTAAATATAGTATAACATAAACGGAATAACAGTCAGAATATTCTTAAATTTTTTTATACAGCTGTTGACTCATATCAATAATAGTTGGCTTATTTGATGCCCAACTTTTAAAAATGTCAAAATATGGTCAAAAATATTATTTATCAAAATCTATCAAATGTGAGTCGAAGAATATATTATTGTTATATTTGATATTTTTCTATTGGATTTTATTTAAAAATAAAACCTTTAACAGAAATTGTTGGAAAAAAAACTTAAATACAATATTTTAGTTGTGTTGAGGATTTAGTTAATGGAAAAAAAATTTTCGCACAAAATTCGTTAATCGGAATCAAATTTATTGAGTGAAATAAAATAAAATAAAATAAAATAAAGGAGGACAAAAAGAAAAACATACAAAAATGATTTTTGTCACTTTCAGTTTAAATCCTTGAAAATATCTCTCAAATACACAGAGAGAAAAGTTTTTTGGTCTCTTTCTTATATAAGCTTTTAACAGCACAGAACTGTTTGGTAAATCCATTGGCCATTGGCATTCACATTACACATACAATTCTACATTAGTTTCTTAACACGATTTGGTGCTCTCTCTCCCTCTCATCTCCTGTTCTATCCCTTTGCCGAACCAAAGTATTGCCACACTTTTCGCTTTAGAGTTGCATTTCTATACTTACAATATATTTACTGTAAATATATTTGAGATTTCTTTTTTGTTGAGTTCGAGATTATAATATAGTTGTGTGGAATAGACAGCGCACAGAATATTCTGTCTATATATACAGTACTTTACTTATAAGTAGTTTTGATTCCGTATATATTTGTCTGCATTTTTAGAGTCCGTATCAGTATTTCTGCTTCAAAAATAAACATAAAAGCAATGCATTTGCCGATTGCAGGTCTCTCTCAGCTCTCTTTCGCCTTAAAAAGCTTTTCTCCCATTAAGTTAACAGCAATGCTGTAAAAGATGTGTTTGAATACACAAAGTGTGTGCAACACTACTGCTCTCCATAACATGATTTGTGTGCATTTTATTGCAAACTCTCGCAACTTCTCACACAACAACAGACTATATTTGATAATACTATAGAATCGATGTTTTCTAGTTTTTTAAAAACCTTTTATTCTAACATAAAAACTACTATTTCTCACAAATATTATTACGACTTCTTTCTTGTATTTGAAATTATTTTTTTTCACTCAATAAAGTGAAATACTATTCAGCGCTGATTTATTTGTGAATCGGAGCAGAATATTCTGTATTTTTAGTACAAATTGAAAAATAGTCTGTAGTTTAATACCACTTTCCTTATTATTATTCATTCATTTGTTTTTGTTTTTGTCTGCGAACTGAATGTATTTACGAAATGGATTTCCATTTGTGAATTCAGTAATAGTAGTAATAATAATAATATCTATAATATTTAGGAGTAGTTCTCATGAATTCATTTATTTACTTGTGTTGTCTATTATGCATGTATTCACATAATAATCACATTCATTGGCAAATATATAAGTTATATAAATATTTGCCTCTATTTTGCTTATATTCTATCTGCTCTCTCATCACAATCATCGTGTGCTCATAATCCTCGCTCTCTCTATGTAATGACCAAACAGTATGCCCTGACTATGCCCTGACTCATACACTAAGGCCATCCAACACACTAGAGGTCGAAAACGGATACAAAATTAACAATCGGATCCTATCCGAACTCAAATATTTTTGTATCCGGTACGATCCGAAATCAAAATGTGAGCCAATGAGTAGTAATTTGTCGATTATCTGAGTTGAAATTTGAAATGTCGTGTTATTTTAATATTGTTTTGTAAAATTTTATACTTATTTATAAAAAGTACCACTCATGGCATATAATATTTTGACTTTCGGATAAAATTCGGATAAGTATTTCGGATCCGATCCGATTCGACTTTTTTAACTATAGATCCGATCCGAACCGATCCATTTTCGACCTCTACAACACACATCACGTTGAATGGCTAAGGTTAGCCTCTCAAACATATTATCTGTTCCCATGTCTGTCCTCTGAAGGATCGCTGCATCAAAAATTCATTTCACTCTCTGCCTTATGCCCTCTCACTCTCAAACATTGATTTATATCCTCCAAAAAAAGTCTTATACTTTAGTCTATTGCTCTGATATGTAATAGACTTATTTCTTGCACACATACACATCGCACAGAGACTTATGGCCTTTTTTTAGTCCAATGCCTTTTCTTACTTTTTTCTCATAGAATTTTTTTCCAAATTTAGTTTCCTCTTAGTGTTCATATTTTCCTGTATACCAGTGCTTGTTATCCACCCAAAAATGATTACAAACTGGGATTAGTTTTTTTGTTTTATTTTTTTAAGTAAAAGATTTACAAAAACGAATTCCAGAAAATAGAAGTTATTCAAAGATAATACTTATAGAAATGAAAAGCATTTTGAATTATGTTTAAATAGAGATCAAATTCTAAAAAGTTCGCAAGTCCTAAGTTCTACAAATATCTACCATGCCAAGTTAGAGAAAAAATGAATCAATCAGCTATGTTAAAATGGATTGCTCTCATAAAAACTCATATTTTAAAATCTAGAGATTTTTAATTTACTAATCAACAAGTAAATATTATTATCGACTAGACTTTAAAACAGCATTGCAGGGTCAATTTTAAAATCAAAGGGTATACGAAATAACTAAATAAAACATAAAATCACAATTCTATAAATTTTTTAGAAAGAAGAAATTATTGATATGCCTATGATTGGTATTTTAGCCTGTTCAAATTGATCTGATCGAAGTTGATATAGAATAATCTCTTTCTATTTTTCTTTTTTTCCATTTCTCCTAACTTTCCCTCTCATTTGTAAATATAAAATCTATTATTTTATTTCTCTAAAGTAAAATAAGTATTGAACGGCAGAATACATATACACATAATCTGGCAGTAATGCCAGTTTGCTTTTTTACAGTTCACTGCATTGAATATTAGGCACAAAGTCCTGATCACTGGCATTGGCAATGCCTTCATTGTCATTATTTGCTTGTTTTCTTGCAAATCCCTCACTCCATCGCACGAATTTGTTTCCAATCCCTCAAAAAACTATAAAAAATGATAGCCATTACTCTTCGCGTATATAACAAATAGAAAGAGTATTATAATTCCAATACAATTCACTCTCAATAACAGATATATCAAAATACCGATTATAAAGATCAAATTAAAAGGTACTTTAAATTTTGCATAAAGTAACTAGTAAGTTATAAAATGTATTTAATACTAACAAGTAAGTTTTACTATTCGAATATTAGTATTTAATTTCATTAATTATTTAAAATAATTTCTAAAATAAGTTATTTAATTGAGGATGCGTTCAATTTTTACTGAATAATAAAAAAAGTTATTTGAATTATAGTTTCGTAAAGTTATTTTTCATTCCGATTAATATTTATTCCTGTTATTCAACAAAAACCAGGAAAATTAAACAATGTTTGGCAACTGATATGATATCACACTTAATGCTATGTTTTAGTCCGATATTTAAAGCTCATATTTGAAGTCCAGTTACTCATTGTGTGATTAATGGATTCGGATTACTTGACTGAAGATTAGCTCATGAATAATGATGTTTCAAAAAAACAAAAATAAGAAAAAAGTTATACAAACTTTAAAGTGACTATAAATTATGGAAACTTAGTTTTAAAAATCTCAAACACAATAAAAAGAAATTTAAAATTATTTATTCAAACTTAAAACTATACATTAATAAAAGTAAATTTAAATAATTTAGCAATTGAATGAAAAGAAACAACATTGCATTGCTGAATTGGAGAGACACCTAACTTTGGACTTACAATTTAGCTGTTTTGAAAATACAGTATATATGCTCTTTATCCCTATCGCTATATATCTTATCTTTATATTAATGACAAATGTATAGTCAGTCAGAAATGAGTGATACCTTATGTTTTGTAATTCCAAAAAAATAATTCACTGCTGTTTATTCGGGTCATAAACTAATGCCAGTGCAGAGCCAAACGAACCGAAGCCAAACTTATTTAGACACTAAGACTACTCTATGACTAGTCTTCAGATTTTGTTCTAAAAACTTATTGAACAATAAAGGAGAGACACATAGAAGGAGATGAAGAGCAGAGAGAAAAGAAAATAACTAAGAATTTAAAGATGAATTTCTTTAATGTCGGCACTGGAAGGCCGTGTTTTTCATCTTTATTACTCACTAATAGCCGTTAGAGTTGTATAATATGTTTGTGTGTTATAGCAATTGTTTGTCTAATGTCATACTCTCTCTGCCACTCATCCATCGATGGTATGTATGGCCACAAGAAAAGAGAGTCAAAACGATTCGATGAATAGTTCGATAATGAGAGACATCACTCATCGATGTTAACGACTGGAGAGAACAAAATGAGTGAAAAATAAAAAATAAATAAAATAAATACATAAAAACCAAAGCAAAAATTTTTGGCTTCACTGACCACTACTCGGGACAGACAGTGAAGTAATACCATTTAGTTCTAACTTAAAGTTAACTTCTCCTACACTACTCTTTAAGAGTGTTTTTTAGTGATTCAACGCATTCTTCTTGTGCTGAACCCCAAAATTTGTTGTTCGATAGCACAGAACAACATATAATATAAGTTCATAACAATTTTTTTCTCGAGTGGGTCTCCAAATGTATCATCGCATGGACTCTATGTGTACAACAAATCTGAGACATTAGCGAATTCTTGGACAGAGTTTGTGATACAGAGCACAGACACCATAGTATTGATGCCCTATAATAATGTGAATGACAGGCAAAACATTTCATACATTTTGGGCTATGAATGCAATTTATTGCTTATACTCTCTCTTTTTGCATCATTACGTTTATTATGACAACAATTTATGTTTTTAGCGATTTTTGTGCACTTTTTTCTAAACATTTTTTCCAATTTATTTAATTTAAAATATTTACTTCATTTCAAAATCTGATATTTTTATTGCGCTTTAAAATTCATATCAATAATCAGTATATTTTTTGTGTTCACTTAAATTCTTGACATTTCTTATATCAAAGAAATCTGAAATATTTTCTCACTTTAATTCAGATAAAAATTTAATTAACTTTAAAATAAAATTGAAATCTGAATCAAGAATTTATTATTTATTTATTTTTATGTTATAATAAATTGTTGAATCAATTTTTTTTTAAATAATAGAGTTATAAAATTTTAGACTCATATATAGTGAATGACATAATAAATCAGGAATATTACGGAAAATAATTGAAAAATTCCTTTTTATTGCTAAACATTTGATAGAAAAACTACTTGTTTTGAATGCTATCACAAATTTATTTATATTTGATCTCAAAATTTTTTAAGTGATAACAAAATAATAAAATCTAAAATAAAATAAAAATTCATTCAATTCTTAACTGTATTTTCTAAAAATACAATACAATAGACTACCGGCACATACTGTACAGTGGAGGAAATAATTTAAGGAACGGAGGTTTTTTGGCCATAATTATTTTATTAGTAATTTGTAAAAGTTTTTA
>JAQFXN010002612.1:0-12318 GCA_034693365.1 Liacarus xylariae
TCCAGTCCACCACCAGTTGGTGACAGCAGTGGGTCGGGTAGAGGAGTGCACACAAGTCCTCCAAATGGGAGGCGTTGACACTCATTGTCCACTTTGAGGCCATTCTTATCAAAACTTATTAATCGATCGATATTTCACTTTAAATAACAAATAATTAATGATTAAATCAAATATTAGTTAAATATTAGACGAAAGCAAATGAGTTCTTAGAGTAAACCCAAATCTCATATCAGTTTAACTAAACAGACAAAGCGTTTGTGCCATTGAATGAGCATTTGGTCAATGGATTCAATCATCTGTTGATCTCTTTCTCTCTTTTCCTCCAATTCTTTCATATATTCTTTACTTTGGATTCAATTAAATCCGATTTAGTCTTCCATTCGTTTCCATTCAATTCAAACATCTTTTCAAACAATTTATTAATTTATTTATAGATTTATTTTAAAATTTATTGTAATATTGTTTACAATTTAATTGACTTTTAATTAATGTTTTGTTTCTATTCTGTATTTAACACTATTTTGTATATTTAGACGTAATTTCTCCTTATTTTTGTCGCACCTCTTGAATAATTTAACCCTTTCTTAGCAATGCGTTTGAATTTTTAAATTATAATTCGCCACTCAGTGAACAGCAAACGATTCGGTCTTAACAACAATTGAATTACCTATACTTACAGGTGAACTCCGCTTATATTAGACGTGCGTCAATACCAATAGTAAGTTTCATAAGTCCATTCCCATTGTTAACAGTGCGCGATAAGCAATTTAGTGCTATTTTTTGATTATTTAGAATTTGTTCTATGATTTCATGTGAAAGAAATAGTTATCAAGATTGATTAAAAGATTAGATTCTTTCTCTATCCTTGTATTCGAGCTACGGAAGCTCGATTGTGACACCTTGGAAGTTTCCAGTTTTACTAATTATAGCAGTAGTAATAAAATAAATAGGGTGGTTATTAATATTATTTTATTCAACATGATTGATTTTAGTTTTATAAATATAAATTGCTGTTAACTTTAGGACACATTTGATCGACAATTCAAAAGCAATTTTTAACACAAATGATGTTAAATACAATATAATTAGATTTGAGATTAAATTAATTAAATATTCTGTAGTATATAATGGGTTTGGGATTAATTCGATATTGTTATCCATTAATAGCATCAATAAAATCGGATTAATTAAATACGATATCTGTAGTGAATCGCGAATTGGTTTCCAATAGTTTGACGATAAAAGTCTACTTAAACTCGACTCAAATATAAATAAATGTAATATTAAATAACAGAAGAGTATTGAGAATATTGAGCCAAAAATACTTCCTTCGAATGCACTGAATATTGGCATTCGATCGAAGACTGTTTCCCTCATTTGTCCGATTATGAGGTTTATTATCAAAATTAGTGCCAGAACTTTGATTACTCTTTTGGTTAAACAATTGACATATTTGTGATTGGTGATATTCGTTGTTTCAATCAAATAACCCAATAGTAAACCATTGATATAAGGGCTAACATAACGATATGGCTTGAAATGTATGACAACGCCATAACTGTTTTTTAAACTGAATAAGTAATGAAATAAATTAGAATTTTATTCTGTTTACAGAGTATGCATATGTGAATGTGGTTGGGAAGGGAGCCTCAGAGTATAATTAAGCATGGGAGTGGGGAGTGGGGAGTGGTGTGTTCAAATATGTTATCAAGCTACTATATAAAGTCTTCGAGATTTAAAAAGGGCCACATTGTGCTACCTTTATTTTAAGTCCATATATTTATCACATGTAGTTTTATTGAAACCTTTACAGTAAATATCATATATTTTCCTATAGTAATGTTCAATTTCTTTAACATTGAATATGAGTAAAAGATTGAACTGGTATTGAATGCTAATTAAAGTATGGAATTTTATGCAAATATTTGTATTGGAGTTTCAAAAATTTAATATCGACTAATTCAGTTAAATATTAATTAGCATAAGATTTAAGTTGATTAATATGAATTTATTATTACAATTTTAAGAAATACAAAGACAAGATATTTTTTAAAAAATGGGATTTATTGGATAATAGAAAAGAACTACCTGAGACATTAGTTTTATCTATGCCTAATCGTTATATACAAGTTATAATAAGTCAAATTGACTGACACGATATTAAATATGAATTGAAAAGTTTGCTTCAAATAAAAATATTTGTGACAATTATATGGACTTAATATAAAGGTGGCACAACGTGGCCCTTTTTAAATCTCGAAGACTTTATGTATAAATTTATGCTGTGGAATCTACAAGGGAGAACAAAACAGAATGATGTCACAATGCTTTTAATTTTTGATATTTTTCTATCACAAATGCACTAAATATTGTTGTTAAGAGATTTAATCATACCTGGGGAGCATGTTAGCATTAAGTGAATGTAAAATCCAAACAAAACACGTCATTATATAGAATTATATAATAGCTCACATTAGCATTGAAGTCTATGGCTATATAACTGCTCTGCTAAGCTGCTACTCATGTATGTTTTAAATGCTCGAAACGACTTGAATGGTTTTAACAGTTCAACTCTAATCAAAGTATAATTACTGGTTTGGACCGGTATATTTTATACAGGGATCGCCAAGTGAGGGTATAGCATAGATACTCCCATGAGGTTGAGATTTTGCAAAATACTCCCTGACTAATATTCTTACCTTACATGTATCATATTTTGAAAATATTTATACCCACTGACTTTTTGATAATTTTTTCTCAAAATACGCGCACATATACCCCCTGACTCGGAGGGCCTTGGCTACATCTGATTTTTTATGTAAATTAAGTTAACAAATTATACTTAAAATCGGTTTTAAAAAGTTTTTAGTTAAATATTAACATTTAAAAATATCACCCATTTTCCAACATTGGCAAATTTGTCGGTAGCAGGACAACTCATCGTGGTGTAATTCATCGAGGAACAAAATATTGTGGATCAAATCATCGTGGGGAAAATTCATCGTGATACGATTGATCGTCAATGAAATTTGGTTACTAATTATACTAAATCAATAGTATTAAATAATTTTTATTTATTCTAAGTTAGTTTAGGTTAGGTGAAATACTACGCGAACGGTAGCGTTAATTATTATTAAAATTTAGCCGAATTTAATTGACGATTAATTTTCCCCAAGATGATTTGCTCTACGATGATTTGCTCCACGATGACTTGCTCCACGATGAATTGCTCCACGATGAATTGCTCCACGATGACTTGCTCCACGATGAATTGTTTCACGATGACTTGCACCACGATGACTTGCTCCACGATGACTTGCTCCACGATGACTTGCTCCACGATGATTTGCTTCACGATGATTTGCTCCACGATGATTTGCTCTACGATGATTTGCTTCACGATAATTTGCTCCACGATGACTTGCTCCACGATGAATTGCTCCACGATGGCTTGCTCTACGAGGACTTGCTCCTTGATTACTTGCTCTACGATAATTTGCACCACGATGATTTGCTCCACGATGATTTGCTCCACGGTGATTTGCTCCACGATGATTTGTGTCTCGGAGAATTTTCCCACGATGTTTTGTCCAAAGATGAATTGTCTTGGAAGCAATTTGTTACATAACAACCCTGATATACTACCTAGACTATCCTAGATTAAATTGAAAGTATCTGTCAGCGCCTGAGGCACTGACCAGTGGAGACGTGCACACAGACCCGGAAGAGACTCAGGGGAATGGAAGTCATTGAAGAGGAGATCGAAGAGGAGGTCACAGACCTGGATGAGGACTGTCATGTCGAAGACACGAAGGATACTGAAATAGGATTATAAAGAAACCCCTTTTCCATTGAAATAGGATTAAGAATAAAGACTAAAATTATTTCCTTTTCTATAAACAAAACTTAATCTGTTTTTTTTGAATTTTATTTATAGAGCCAAGTAGTCAGCGGAGCTGTTGTTCTTTACGAGACTCTTAATAGAACTTTATTCATAGTTTACTTTTTATATAATTTATTTAGAGGGAGTTTATGAATCAGTCATAGTGGGGCGCAAATCCACTGTCTTATACGTCTGTCATGCGCTTAATTTGACTTTTGATGGTACTCTACCTCAAGGAGAACAGATTGATATTTTTTTGTCTGGAGAGAGACGTTACCTTATTGTCTCCCCACTTGGTACTAACCTTTCTAGACGCTGCTTAACTTTTGAATAGTGTACAGCAGTCTACACACTGAGCTACCGAGCTGGACAAATGGAGCTACCAAAACGGAACAGACGAGTGCTTAAGACTTAGTTATTTTCCTGAACCCGAGGTACAGGTGGTACTGACCGTTCGGATCAGGTCTCTATCGTCAGCCTAGGCCTGAAGGTTAAGTCTAAGGCGTCTAGTAATAGCTAGAACTCGAGTGACCGTTAAGTTGACCTGCGCTAACTCCCATATAGATTAACCAGGGCTGTGACATATGGTGTTTGGTGCGTTGTAACGTGTGTTACCTCCATTCTCGCAGAAGACAGATATACTAAAGGATGGACGGAACGTGGGGTGTGCTGACTCTATTGGTGATTTTCGTATCAACTCTAATTGGGTATGTCTTTAGTTTAATTCTAAGACCCAAAAGTTGTAAGACAAAAGGACAGAGCCTAGAAGTCGAAGCGGACACAAGTCAGACATTTTCACGCCAATTATAGACACCTACCATAACAAGAATTACCGTCTGGTAAAGGAGAAGGTTTGTAACCAACTTATTCCGAAAACTCCCGTGCTACCCGAGCCTAGACAAGGTCGACGGCCATGAATTGGGCAGACAGAGGAAATGAAAGAAACCATGCGAATGGTCAGAACGATGCGTTAAATGCTTATCTAACGGAAGACTCTGAAGGAGAGGCAGAAGAAGATGAGTGGTCTCCTGAAGACGTTGAACAGGAACTCCTCAACAGAAGGAGGCAGACCGGATAAGGGAGGGCATAGAAAGTAAGAAGAGAATAGATGTATTACGACAACAAGTAGAGTCTGTTGAGGCTCAGAACCGTCGAGAGATTCAGGCCCTGAACAGTAAGGAAAGAGAAACCTAAGTCGAAACCGTCCGACAAGGACGATGTACCGTTGGTACATGTACTTTTTGAGACGACTAAGACATGGGCACTCTTTGACACAGGAAGTGCTCTAACGTCCTTCAACCCTAAGTTTGCCGACAGGTGTCAACATTTAAAACGAAGAAAGTGGACAGGTGGAGATCTCCTCGCCATCAATGATAGTATTGTTCGACCTCAACAGGTGGTGAAGAGGGCTCGTATTAAATACAACGGGTGTGTGGTCTATTTAGATGTCGCCGTAATAGAGGGGGTGTCACCTGATGTGGTCCTGGGAACAGACTATGAAAAAGGCAAATATAGTGCTGTTCATTAGACCCCGAATGATTGGATTCGCCGACTCTTGCCTTGAAGGCGAAGAATTGGAAAACATAAAAGAAAGAGTTAGACAGACATCAGAACCCCTAAACAACGAGGTCTCTAATGATAATGAAAATTCGGACGAATCAAATGAATGTATTAGTCCGGTGCCCGAAGAAGAACCGACTAATGAAAGTCGTGAAAAGTCAGACAAAGACACCCAAACAACACCTCAGGATGTCTACCCGGACAGGGAAGTGAATTCGTATCCAGAATCTATCGCTAAAAGTGACGACTCGGATGACGAGACAGATGACGGATTCGAGCCACTATTGACTCCACAGATTCTCGAGGAGTTGGCTTTAACACGTGCGTCCACTACAGGTGCTATTTGTGACGAGACTGAGTGGGAAGAACCGCTCATGAAGGCACTGTTTGATTGGCGCACAGACGATTACCGAAGTGCACCATCTAATGGCTCATATAGTGTTTCAACAGGGGAGCCGATACACTATAGCGCCTCTTCCGATACAGAAGAAGAGGAGGAAATAAAGCGGACATGGAACTTTTCGGGGAGACTTGGAACTGCAGCAAAGAGAACTAGAATGGCAACCCCTGTATGACGATCAGAGTGACTGCAGTAAAGAAGCGTCTATTTTGGGAAACATTAAAACGGCCTCAATAGGTCAGAAGAGACAAGAAATTGACTGGAGTTCTAGGAGTCGACTAACAGTTCCACGCCCGCCGACTAACCGACTAGCAGTGCTTCGACCCACAATAGGGCTGAAGTCTAAACCACAAAAGTGGGTAAGCGGTAGACAAAAAGTTATCAAAGAATTGATTAAACAAGAATAACCATTATTATACATAACTCCGCTTTCCTAATCCCTGTCCCATCCCTTTTCCCAAATATTAAATAATAAATAAAAAAAATAAACGTATTTTTTAAAATAAAATATTGTATTTATTTGAAAAAATTGGATCAAAAATTTGAAGTATTTGAATTTCATTCTATGGTCTGATAACTGTATAGACGCGCGACAGAGGCATACACTTATAGTGTGTCCAACACAGGGGACAGGTCTTTCGAATATGTGATGGTTGTGCCAAATCATAGAACCGAAAGTCCATACATCGGCCACACATCTAGTGCCGGCACCTCATTATTCGCAGTTCGCTATCCATTACGAGCACTTGCCCGAACGAAAAATGACATGTATTACAGTAGAGAATTGGTTCTTTGGCAGACATTATGTCTTCAAACGATGCGTTAATTGTTTGTGACATTAATTTAATTGTTGATATTAACGATTGTATTAAAAGTGTTTTAATAAATAGATTGTTTAGAAATATTTTTAAAATAAATTTAAATTAATTTTAATCAGTGTTAAGGTCGTGCGTTTACTTACTTACATAAGCAAGTGATTTATGTACATGCACTTTTTAGTACATTTTATAAATTTGATTCTACAATAAACTTAATGTTAATTTGACCTTATTCACACTTCAGAACAAGACCTGTTTTGCCAAATGACTTCTTATTTTCAAGTTTTTAGTACATTATACAAAATTTATTCTACACTAAACTTAATGCTAATTTGCCAGTATTTTCACAGCAGAACAAGATCTGTTTTGCCAAATGACTTCATATTTTCAAGTTTTTAGTACATTATGGAAAATTGATTCTACACTAAACTAAATGCTATTATGACCTTATTTTCACTGCAGAACAAGATCTGTTTGGTCACATGACTTCTTATTTTAAAGTTTTTAATACATTATATTTCCTTTATAATCACTAATTTTTCAACAAATTATACTGCTATAGTGGCACACAATCAAAATTTATTCATTCATTCGATTATAGTACTATTTGTATGATTTTGTGGTCGAATAGTAATGATTCATAATAATCGGCAAACATATAGATATAAGAAATAGAGGTACAGATATGGACTAATTCACAGTGTACTGACATAACACACTGACATAAGCAACAGAGGCACAGACATGGGTTGATCCACATAGTCCTGACATAACACAATATGTTGGCATATTCAACAGAGGCATAGTCATGGGCTTAACGAACATCAGCTTTAGCTGAATACTTAAGAGTATAATAAAATGATTTGATTTGATAAGCAAAAGATGCGTAGAGAAGGGCCAATCAAATAGTGAATCTATCAATATACACTTTATTTAAACATTAAGAATCACAAAGAAATGCTTTTATTTGAAACTAAAATCATGTCTAAATAAACAACTGTATGATTTTGTTGTCCGATATCAGGGACTCGTAGTAATCTGCGTAAGAAACAGAAAATGATGCGAACGCAAGATCAATCTGGTTTCCAAAATCATTCGAAGGTCTTTCTGTAGGTAGTAAAAACTTTAAACCCATGCTTGAAAATCTGGCCGAAAGTGTTTTTTCAATAGTTTCTTTATATTTATATTAAAATCGCCTAAAACTAATATATTTTGTGACAATTTCTCGACTAACTTGATAATATCAACCAATTTTTCAATTGCGATTTGGTGGGAATCGAGGGTGAAACATAGATGACAAGTGATATGATTTCATTGATTTTAAATACCAAATACTCGATATGTGCTCCTTTGTAATGTATGACATCACATTTTATGGCCTGAAACTGGATATTCGAAACTTGTCGGATATAGACAGCCAGGCCAAAGGGTCTTTTGTCTTCAGGTTGTAAAACTAAGGCCAATAGAAATCCTCTTAAACTAACGTCGAACGAACGTGTTTCGGCAAATATGAGGAAGTGAGCGGTCATATACTCTGGTGCAGATATGATGTCCTTTACGTGTTTGGTCAAGTGCGGGAAGTTGTGGAAAACAATTTTCAGTGAACGCGTATCGGTTTCTATGTCAAGGGACCGCGTTGGTTTAAATACCGATTCCGATTCCATCCTTACTAACTCCCGCACTATACGATCATTCTCTGTCCTGGCACGTAATTCTTGAAACTTATTGCCAATTAAGTACAGACCTGAAGTTTTTTTGCGCGACATAATGCGGTGTATAATTTTGAAAGTTGTAATGGTCGCGATAAATCGATCACCACCTCTTCATATGTTTGTCCTTGAGCTTTATGTATAGTAATCGCTTCGGCGAGCACCAGTGGGAATTGTTGGCGACTCACAAGAACAAAATTGTTATCACATTTGGTAGTAATATCCCGTGTGGCTCTAACAATTGGTGTGAGATATTTTTCGTTATTCTGTCGTGGTTTTGCTTTAGATCGAGCATTCATTCCGACGCGATATGAATCAAACTCAATCTATATTGTTTGAGGAGTGGGTGATTTATTTATTGCGATTAGATCAATGTCCCTTAATATACCACTGCTTCCATTCACTAGGCCATCACCTATATCCAAATTGTTCGTAAACATATATCTAATGCCCTTCTTAAGCTGAACAATCTTCGGCAATCCGGTAGTATCTTTTGTTTCGAGAAATGGGACGGAATATAAAGCCTTATCACGTATTTTTCGAGAAAGGCCTGCAGTGGTGAAATCATGTGCGATACATTTGTACCCTATTTCATTTGATTCCACAATGGCTTTCCTGTTATATCTGTCCACTTGTGCATTTTGTGAAAATAGTCGGATAGCTTTTGACGGTATCTCTGTACTCATTCTGTCGAATAGTCTTGCTTCAAATAATTGTCTATCATCATCAGTCACTGCACCTGTGGCTAAATTATTGAGTGCCTTGGCGAATCGTAAATCGTCCAGATGGCGCATTATTTCCGTCAATTTGTAAATCTTGAACATACGCCAAAGAATTGGTCAAGCAAGGATAGCGTGATTTGTCCCAAGCATTTCTTCAAAGGTATACCTGTCCATTTCAGGCCGTAATTTATTAAAATCTCCAAAAGCAAAGATCGATAATCCTCCGAACGGTTCCTTAATCTCAAAGATTTGCTTCATTGAGTTATCGATCTTTTAGAAAGTCGCGGCCCCAACCATACTAATCTCATCAATGATAAGTGCCTTCAGATACCATAACAGGGTTCTTAAAGTGTTCTTAATGTCAGCACTAAGGTTCTGGAGTTGGTTATTTGCTGACACAGTGATTCCGAAGAATGCGTGTATAGTCGTGCCCCAATATTGTGCTCGGCCTTCCCTGTCGACGCTAGTAGAGCCACAGTTATCTTATTCAACACCTGAAGTTTAAATTCGTAATACCGTATCAAGGACTGGAAGAGAGCGGATATCAAGACTGATTTATCTGTACCGGCACCACCGGTGACAAAATGGTACATAGGTGTACCACCTGTCTATACTAAATTCATTGTACCTAATAGATATTGTCGTTATTTCATATTCAAGCTTCGGATCTGTTCGGCAATAGTATCGTTTGTTAGCTTTGGTGGACCAAGAAATGATGAGTTATTGGTATTATTATTTGACAAACTTTCAATAAATTTATCACCTTTAAATGTTTCTATTCTCTGCAGGTCTAATACTTGGTGATCAATGGCGACATCATCTGATATTGGTTCATTATCCACTATGTTTTGTTTTTACACTTCGTCCCTAATCTGATCATAATCTACATTCGGGTTATGTCGATAAAGTCGTTCACGTAATATTATGATGTCTTTATTTTTAATAAAAATTTGCCTACAATCATCACCAATAAGATTTGGCTCTCATTTCGCCATGGAATAAATAGCATTGATTTTTCTCTAAAGAAATTATCCTTATCTTTCTATAAGTTATATTTCCGGAATCGGATAATTCGGGGTCTCCTGCGTTTGATGACCCATCCCTTTCCGTCTTTTAGTTTGAAAATTTCTTTCTTCAATGTCGATTGTTCAATGGCAATAGGATTCCCATCCGAATCTAATTGTTCTGTCTGTTTCTTTGTTTTGGTTACGTTATAAAGAGCAGCAAACTCTGCAAGACAAATAGTTTCCAGTTCGTCCGGTCGTTGCGGGTACTGTTCAAGAAGACCTGCTACCATAATATCATCTCAATCAGGATCTAATTGAATGAGTTCAGCCTTAAATTTGAGAAATTTGGTTCTCTTCTCCGGATCAACTGTGTTGATAAATATCGTCAATCGGCTCGATATAGAAAGAGGCATAGAAAGTAATATATATGCCGCCTCCTGTGCTGATATTTCGGAGCAGTTAAGGAAAGTAGATCCGACATGATATAGTTTCTGTTGTTCCGAAACGTATCCGGACTTGCATTCGTCTACAACGTGACGTAGAAGTGCAGACATTCCACGGTTAGCCTTGTTAATATAATTAAGCATGTAATGGACACATGCATACGGATCTAGAATAAATTGTATATCCATGTTGGCTCTGTGACGTTTTAATATATCTCGATTATATCCATTGGTTCTCAAATCATTAGGTCGGCGACGAAGGAAAACAGAACTTCGCTTAATTGTCAATCGAATGGCTATAATATACACTTCCTCAGAGATAGTAAGTCCACTGATGAATATCTCGAAACTCATATTGTTTTCACCCGAATTCTTACCGTATTTTGTGTCTAATTCTGCAATTTTGTCTTCAATCTTTCCCAGGATATCCTCTAATAAGATTAACTGTTTTTGTGTCAAAGAATCAACATCCAGCGGATCTAAAATTTGTGTCCTGGACATCGGGAAATATTAGACACCAGAACGGCAAATTGTTGAATCGTTCTTGAATCTTCTGCACGATTTACTAGGCTTGTGGTATTGGAAGGGCGCCAGTTCGGCTAGTTTCGAGTCATCAGTTGCACAAGAAATAAAGCGGTCTATAAATTTTAAACATATATCTCTCAACTGTGGATCAGCTGAATAAAATTTTGGTGCCTCTTCTAACAAAAGAAGAAAATGTGCTTGTGGTGAACCCCGGTGTTGGAATTCAATTCGAATAAACCAGTCGATCAGCTTATATTCGCCGAAAGGACCATCACTCGATTTTAACAATTTAAACAATTCCCGAAAACGGTGGTCGAAATATCGGGAACATGTTACCGTATCTCTTCGAATTAAATCACATTTTTTTGGATAAGACATATTAATTGCCTCTTCCTCTTTAACTGATCGGTTTTCCAAAATCTTTACGAGGATAACTAATAACTCTGGCCATCGAGTTTCAGCTGCAGATAGGGTGAAGAAGAAATTGGGCGGACCAATTTGGGCAATCATTGCCATCGTTTTTCTTAGTTTGGCCTGCCAATAAGGTGGTGATGATCGGTCTTGAACAAGAACCTTATATTCTTCATCCGACTTAACAAAATGATCAATAATGCCTTTATTTAATACCTGTTCAACAGAAAGTCCTTGTCTGTGACTACACATTCTCAAGTGGATATTGATGGCATTCTTAAGTGCCAATGCCTCTTTCATCCGGAGCATATAAAATATTATAGCTACTTTTACACTTCTTCTGTCATATCGTCTGAGCTCCGATTTCTGGATATCCGTTAAAGATAACTTGACTTCAGGATTCAATTTTCCTTTCTAACCACAGAATTTGGTAGGAAAACTGAGTTCTTCGAATATATCCCCAAGAAGCGAAATCGGTCACACACCTTATCCAGGTGCAAAGACAATGTTTTGTTTAATAAGAGTTTCCTCACCACCCGGCGCTATATCTTCATCATTTGTCTCATCCCAATTGTCTTCATCTTCATCGTCTGTGTCATTATAAATGATGGGATCATTTGGATCAGCGACAAAACGCACGGCTTCTTGATTGTAAAAATTGTTCCAATCATCAGATAGTGAAATGCCTTCATCTTGATAAAGAGACTGCCTCGCGAGATATCTGGCCGCCGACATTATCACAGCCGACCGTATGTTGTCGGACAAATATGAACTCTTATGTGCTCGCATTCTCTTTAGATACAATTGAACCGTCTCTGTGCGATCAAATGTCCGTGGTAA
>JAQFXN010002613.1:0-12316 GCA_034693365.1 Liacarus xylariae
TAGATGCGGCTTATACACGGGTGCGGCTTATAATCGAGAAAATACGGTAATTGACTGTGGCTATAAAATTAAAGCGGTGAATTCAAAATTTTTGGCACAGGGTTATTTTGCCGATACATTTTTTAGCTACAACTGATTTAGAAAGATTGATAATGATTTAGAATATTTTCCTTATTAGAGGTCTATAAAAAATTTTCAATACCATAGAATTCTTAGCAAAAACAGAAACTAAAATTCTATAACTTTTAAAACAATATAATAGACGTCAAACTCATACTAAACGGCAATAATTTTATTACTTCTATAGTATCGCTAATGGAATGGAATACTTGTTGGGGCGCAGTTACGGGAACAAAACCAATGGCGGATATAAGGAAACCGTTTAACATTAATGCAATGATTGTTTCAAAAATATCATTCGTCTGTTATATACAAACAATTTGTAAATACCTTTAAATTGTGTCCAATCGGATGAGTTATTAGTCAATAGGTGTGCATAAAGTGATTTTGTTTGGGAAATGGGTTTTTTGATGAGAAAATTCAGCTGTTTTTGCATAGAATTCAGTTTTCGAATCTCAATAGAAGTGTTGTTAACAGAATCTTCAGAACCACTACTGGACTGGTCTTCGTCAAGAAGTTCACATTTGATCGCATTTTGACGGAACCAATCATTACGTGATCTCTCTTTCCTTACTTTATGCTCCAATTGATCGCATTTTTGTGCCAAAACTATCCTTTCTTTCAATGATCTGAGAACTGAGCGATCGATTGGAAAGTCTTGTAAATCCTTTCCTTTATTCAAAGTATTACACAATTGTTTGTAATAATTTGCCTCTTCTTTGGGTTCGCAAAGCATTAAACTCAAGCCTCTATTGAATGCACGGGCCGTTCGGCCACTTCTATGGACATATATCTCAGCAGTTCTGGGAATTTGGTAGTGAACCACGTGATCGATATGCGCGACATCGAGACCACGAGCGGCCACATCACTGGCTATAAGTAAAGTGTTGTCATTGGTTTCGAATTTCTCCAAATTAGCTAATCTTCGCTTCTGAGGCATCGATGCGTGCAATGGAAGCGGTTTTAGTTCTAATTGTTTTAATACATTCACAAGTCTTCGGAGACAGTCTTTACTGTTGCAGAAGACAAGAGTTCGGCCGCGAAATGCATTTATGAAGTAATATAAATATAAATCCTTTTCTTCTGCCAAACAATTTATTTTACATTCAGTCAACTGCTGTTCATTAGGTGTTCCGACGCCTTCTCGCGTCAAATCCAATACTTGTGTCGTATCGGCTCTCAAACCAAACAACTCAACAAAATTATTCAATTTTTGCTTTTCATTCATTTTATTTCCTTTACTTTTCTTCTTATTTATCAGTCGTTTTGGTAAAGAATAAGTGAGAGTAAGTGTCGCTGAGAATACGAGAATCTGTTTCCTTGTGCTCTTACTTTGTTTCATCAAATCCAAGAGTTGGGTCAAGTCCTTGAAGTGACCCCTCTCTGCCATTCTGTCCGCTTCGTCTATAACTAAATATTGGATATTATTTACTGAATCGCAAGTCAAGTGTTGAGTCGACTCGTCTGTTATCAGTTCCCACAGACGTCCCGGAGTGGCCACTACTATGTCTGGTCTCACTTTCTTCAGAATCCTTTCCTGTTTTTGTACAGACATTCCTCCGACAATCACTCCAACAGAGACTCCACAATATTTAGTTATGGCCTCCAAATGCTTCTTCACTTGAATGGCCAACTCTCGGGTTGGGATCAATACGAGTGCTCGCAGTTTACAGCTATTATCCTCTGACTTGTCATTCATTATATGTGTGACTAATGGTATTCCAAACGCTAATGTCTTTCCACTCCCAGTCTCTGCGGCGCCTAATATATCGACTCTGTCCTCAATGGCCACTTTGATGGCCATCGACTGTATCGGTGTTGGACTTAAGAACTCCATTTCTTCCAATGCTTTCAATATAGGGTCTGGAATACAAAGATTTTTCCACAAATGCATTGATTTTGGAATTTTCGGATCAATTGATTCGTCGATCAATTCATTCATTTGTTTATTAGTTTTCAAAACTTTTTCATTTGATTTGATTTTTTTCTTTTTATTTTTAGTCTTTTTCTCTGTTTTGGTCTCATTTTGACTAATACTACAGTTATTGTCATTATTTTGAAGACAATAAGTGTCCAACTCTTCGATGGCAACCAATCCTTCGAAGTCTTTGTCAGTGAATCCATCACTCGATTCGATGGCCAATGACTTCCATTTAGCACTTTTGCCAATACTTAACATATTATTAATATTTTTAAATTAAATTCAAACAAATAAAAGTCAAACAAAACAATAATTTAAAACCCAAACCACAAAACACGTGTTTTTAAGCCATGAATATTACAAGTGATCAGAAAATATGGTTCAATAGAGAAATGGAGTGAATGTCAGCCAATGTTGGCCACAATCACAACACAACCCTTCACGCAATGGACTCAACCATTACTGTAGTTTCAAAACTATTTTTAAAAAACATTGTTTTTGTTTCTTATATCATATAATAAGATATTTAAATTTATTTGTTTATTATAATTAAATTACACGAGTAATCAATTTTTATATTTAAACAAAAACTCAATTCAATTCAAACACAAGAAAGTTTCCCATATTTTCTAAATATTTATTTACAGTATGTTTAGTATTGCTTAATAATAGGCATTGCATTGACTGTAAACACAATATTTGAGCAAAAGTTTTGAGTTTTTAGGAATAAAATTAAATTAATTAGAACTTTGGAAAAAACTTTGATTTTATATTTATTTTTATATTTCAGTTGAATTCATCTCTATTGTTTTAATAATCAAATTTACAAGACAACACTATTCGGAATTTTAAGAATAATTTTTTAAAAACATTTTCTAATCCATCCTATAATAGAGTTCTTGCAGAATAAGAATAGTTAATTGTATTGTCAGTAGTTTTATTAGTTTTTAAAAGAATAGCATTAATTAGAAATTGCTTTTAAAAAAATTATTCATAAAATAGTAATAATAAGGGAATAATGTTTAGAAATCTGAAAGAAATGATTCAGTCCTAGACTTTGAGATATGTAAAGAATTTGGCACAACTTTTACAGTGGAGAAAAGAGAGATGAATGTACCCTAAATATACACTTTTTGGCATTTCTGATCCTTTAATGCTGTCTTAAAGTTAATATACATTTCTATGAAAATAATTTTTAAATGCTATTCAAATATTCTGTTGATATGACATTAATTTTTAATGCATTAAATAACTCAATTAAACACTAAATTATCTGTTTTTAAACACACTATTAAGATTATTTAGCAGCGATGCTATCTGGGCGTTGAACCAGATAAGAAAGTGACACTGAATCACATCTACTAATACAAACTCCATTGTATTAGTATGACCATATCGGGTCCCGTCGGGACCTGGTCAGATCTGGCTATTTACCGTCGGGTCGGAAATGGTCAAGTGAGGTACGGTTGGACTTGTCTTGGCCTAAGCTTTCCAACAATATATATAAGGTGGGTTAATGGTGCACAGGGGGGTTTGTGCATGAAAGGTGCATTGCTACCAGATGGGATTCAGTTTCAATTTCTTATCTGATTCAACGCCCGATAGCATCGCTGTTGTTTAGCGACTCATAAATTGATGCTCTCATTGGAAAATTCAGTAAAAATCATTCAAATGAAATTCAGATGTAATGAATTCCACGTAAAATTAATTATATAAAAGTCAATAGTTGTTGAATGAAATCATTGGATATTAAATGAATATAAAGTTCAACTTTTTTTTAACTATTTATTCGGTTCAGTCTATTGAAGGAAACGTTTACCTCATTATTAGACAGAACTCCAGTTATGAGACATCTAATCGACAATATTTTGCAATTCATCGGAAAACATAAATTTAGAGGTTATGTTATGTAAAACATAAAAGGGTTCATAAATGCTATAAATATATTGGATTACAAACAGAATTATTTTTAATCAATCAAAGAGTAATCAAATAATTGATTGCCAATCAGTTACTGAATTGGAGCTGAGAAAGGGGTGCCAGCGCTAAGGTGGTGCGAAAGAGGTGATATGAGTGCTAAACTGATCATGTTAGGTTTAGTTCTGATCTGTTCAGGTAAAGTAGATATATATACAGTATAGTCAGTGTTAGACAAGTGGTATGAGTGGCGCAGTAGTGGACACCAATGGTAGTGATCGCCAAGTCTTTCCGATATATGTATGACAGCTATAACACCAATATTAGGGTATTGTGAGAGCATTGGCACATATTGGCAGAGCATTGACAGAGCACTGGCAGATCGAGAGGAGGCAATGGTTGGGCTTATACTCTAATGTTAGTTAGCATTGAATGTTGTGCCACTTGTGCTGCTATTGCATTCATTGCATAAGAAAGAGCAGTGAGTGCTGTAGTAAAAGTCTATATACGATAGTATGAGCTCTGAGTCTCTTCTACTGAGAGCTAGTATTGAAGCAGTCATTCATTGATAGTCTGAGTATAGGATTGAATGTTTATAAAAATTTGTTCGTCATTTGAGTTGTGATAGTGTGAGAGTATGGCCGCAATGGTAGCAGTGGTAGCAATGGTTGCATTGGTTGAGGGCAACGACCCTTTCGTTCCCTTCTTTTCATTTAAGACGACTGACTCTATGGCTCTATAAGTGTATGACTTTATCTCTCACTCTATCGCTGTTCACATCATATGTTTTGATTGTCTTGAGTTCAATAACACTAACACTCGGGATGTCTGCAAGAAATGAATACAACCATTGATAGCACTGATAGGAGTGATAGCAGTCATGATTCCGTACACCACTTGTATGCGATTCAACCGTTCCCTCCGAAGACCACAACACGTGATTGTGGTGGACAGTGATGGAAGTGATGGCAATGACGGCAATCAATTCCATTGGACACTCGTCCCACACCACTCACCACAAACGCAGGTATGAGACCAACACATAGACGATGTGACCAAACACTCCAATCGGTCCGTTATGTCGACAAACCATTGATTGCATACTCTATTTTAGTTTATTTATTGTATTCACTCTACTCTTTAGCAAAGAGTCTTTACTATAACCACATTATTATATACTCCTCTAATCTACTCCTCAATACTGTATATCCATTGCATACTTGCCCTACCATTGCATTCAATAATATTTGCTTTACTCAAACATTAATCAAAAATCAAAGCAATGTTTGTCTCTTAGATTCGAGACATTAAAGCGATCGAAATGTAAGCCATAATCAAAAGTTTTCATCCAAACAATACAGTTATGTCTGTTCAGAGTTGAATCAAATCAAAGCATTCATTGAAAATAACGTGAACTCAAAAGAAAAACTCATTTAATCAGAGATGAGATGTCTGTGCGATCCAAAAGACTGTGTGATCGGACATTAATTTGACCACTTATGGCAAGACAACTATAGTATATGAACTGAACTGAATTGAACTAAACTAAACCCAAATTGCAGTATAACTTATATTGGGGCCATAGATTGGGTGCTCTTATAATGTATGCTCATTTAAATCATTATATTTTAGCATAAGTTACTGAATAAACAATAAGTTTTAATTGACATTAAATGATATTCTTATAAGTGTTTAAGAAGTGAATTGAAATCTTATATAACAATCGATTTCTACATTTATCTATTCATTCAATATTAATAATTATTATATAAGAATATATTGAATGAATTTTGTTTCGATAATAAAGTTAATTGAATTTTTTAAAATTTTTTGTGTGAAAACACTGTTCTATAAGAATAAAATAATTAAATAAAATTCATTCCTTTTATCATTATTTTTCTTAACCTAATATCTAAATTGTGTCTCGTATTGTAAACATTGTTTATATTACACATAAGAATGAGAATCTTATCTGAATTCAGGTTTTATTAGTTATTTTTATTGTCATTTTCTCTAAAACAATATATCGATAATTGTTTTATAAGAAAATATGTTTTTTCCTCTAATTTAATGCTCTTTTTATAGATATATTAATCGCAAATATTTTCATTCGTTTCAATTAATTTGTTTCATCTGAAGGGATAACACAATCTCTGATCTCTTATAATTGAATTTGTTTTCCATTCATTGTTCACTATTTTATTCCTGTATTCATATCTATATCTAAACAGATAAAACATCATTTCCTAATAGAGAAGCCCTATCGATGACTGGCATACAGTACTCTTTCCTTAATTCTCAATCAATTATTCTGACAATAAATCCAATAAATTCACGGATGATTTTCCCAATTAAAGGCCTATCGTGTTTAAAATTAATTGTATTTAACTTTTAATGATTATATGGTAATCAAAACAAAGAATAGAAGTGGAAATTGTTTAGAATGTCGGTTCACTTAATCTTAATTTTGTTTGAATTAATATTCATTGAACTATATGGCTGTTATATATCAATATTTGTGCACAAATTATTTGTTGTGTTGTATATCCGCTTAAACTGAGTTCTGTTTTTGTATTCTCTATTTAAAAATCGATATATTAATACATAGACTGCAGAATATGCTATAGAATAATAGAGTATTTTAAAGCAATGTATTTATAATTGATTGGTTCGCATATAGTATTGCGATCACTACTGGATTTTGTCGAAACGATTTATCTAATTATCAGAATATATATAGAATTCTATCAATAGTAAGCTATTGATAGCCTTTTCAATGATAAGGTTTCATAATATTTGAAGAGAAACACAAATTTAATGATAATATTTATATTTATATAACTTAGAACTTTCTTTAGTTAAGAAAACAAAAATTATTGTTAATTTTTTATTATTATTATTCTTGATTATTGTGAGCACAACATCACACTGTCTTAAAGACATCACTGGCTCTCATCGCTAGTCTTAAACCTTATTTCATTTGATAGCAGTTTATTCTTAATCTGACTTAATTTGGAGAATGAGTTTATATTAAAACAAAGTTTAGAACCAGTGCTAGAGTTTCTATTCTTAATGAGTTGATATTTTAATACTACTGCCAACACAGGCATTACATTATGTATTATATGGCTCATGAATTTTTAGCTCTTTTTTTATTTCTTTTTTAAGAAATAAATAATAAATTATGCTTTAAAAAAGCCATTCTCTTAGCCAACCATTTATTTGTATACATTATGTGCGCATAATATTCATTAGTATTGCATATTTTAGATACGAGTCTAGAATTCATTAGTTTTGTTATTATTATTATTATTATTATTATTATTATTATTATTATTATTATTACGAATATTTAATTTTACTAAAATTACTTTTATATATCATATAATAATATCAATTAATCAGTTGAATTCGTGTCGTTAATCAGCAAAACATAAGTTCCGAATATTAATTACTTTATGTTTATTTGCTTTTCAATAGTTTTCAATTGATTGCAATTATTTATCTTTCATTAATGTCCAAAATTGCCATCCGATAAGTGGCAAACAGGAAGAAGATATTCAAACAATTCAATAATAATAATGAAAATGAGTCAAAATATCTATTACTCTGTTTGACATAATTTAGTTGAATTCTATACAAACATTTGTCGAAAAGAATTTTTACAAATTCTCAATTTTTTTAGTTTGAGTGTCGCTTCACTGTAGAAAAGTGTTCCATACAATGCTGGCAAAGGAATTCTGCTTAGAAGGTCCCTCTTATTTTTTACAAAACCCTCAAGATTTGAGATTCTTTTCTATTCTGTTTAAATAAAAAATTCTGTATATATTCGTATATCTCGTTCTATTAAAATATCCCGTCCTTTTTTCCTAAATTCAACTAAATGCCCTTTTTGAAATGCTCCAGGCTTTTATTTAGGACACTTCTTTTCCTGCTTAAAAATCATATAAGAAATTTAGAATATATTTCCCCTTGGTTAGCTGTGAACTATGGCTAATAGACAAGTAATTGCAATTTTTGCATAAGTACTGTACTATTTTTAAATTCTACTTTTTCAGACGCATTTCGAGAATTCGAGACTTAAAAAAGAATAATCACTTATTTATAACGACATAAAGTATAGAAAATATGTTCAGTATTTCAAACAATTAAACTAAGATTTGACCCATTTTTTATTCCAATGTATTTTTATTAATCGATAGAATTTTCAGATTATTATGTGTCTCAACAAACATCGATACAGTTATTATTCATTTTATCTGTTATTTTCTTATATAAAAGATGCATAAAATTGAGTTTTTCTCCAATAAAAATAGTGAAACATTGTTCGCAAACTCTATAGAAATATAGATTTTTAGAGAGGGTTAACCTAAAGGCAAGTTATTATAAGAATTTAACATAAATAGTAAACATAAAGAAAAGCATTTAAAGTAAATTCCAGAGTTGATAATGTTTGTGAGTCTATCCTATTATATAATACTAGAGTCTATTAATCGACTAAACAATCAATTTATTAATGATTGACTGAATCGCTTCATTGGTTTCTAATTTTGAAAATTATTTTACAAACTTATGTCTCGGATGTGATTTTCTTTTTCTGCAGTTATTCTTATTTTACAGAATATATACAGTATGTTATATAAATATTGATTCGGGTGTTTATTTATGCCTATTATAAAACTTTTGAAAGCCTTCCTCTCATTCAATGGTTTGAAAACTATATTATCTTTTGCTATCAAATTACTAATTTAGTCATTAATTATTAAAAATGTTTATTCATCTAATATATCCTGTTTTAGTGAATATCGATTGACAAATATCTCGGAATTTGTATAATAATTTTCAAATCATAATTCATTAGTAGCGATGAATTTTTGCGACTCTAGAGTTCATAAATAATGAATCAAAATATAATCTCTTTTCTAATTGATTTTCTCATTCAAACCGATCTCTCATTTATTAGTTTTTTACTTCGTTCCAACTTCTCTCTATTCTCCTTATTCTCCTTTCTAGCATCCTCTTCCCCCTCTCCCGTCTTCTTCCTTTCTCTTCCAGAGTATTACTATATTTGTAATTATTACTATGATTTGACATTGTTTTCATTGTTTAACTCTTATTCTTTATTCTATAATATTTAATCTATTGATTTGAATGCAAATAATAATTGTTTAGATTTACTTAAGTTAGTCTCGAAGGAGAAACCAAACGCATGTAAACTCATTGAAGCGATGATTTATGATTGAAAAAAGTGCAAAACACTGAACAGCTTTTATTTAATGTTTCGATATTTGAGTTTTCCATACAATTTGCTAAACACAATACAATGTCATGAGATATAAAATATTTAGCCTTTTGTTCATTTGTGAAGACATCTGATAAACACAATACACAAATATCAGCAAAAAAAAATGCCTTCAATTCATATAAATAATCAAAATGAGGTCATTTCGGTTGTGTTAATAAAAGTAGAAAATTCAGTCCAATCAGTGATATCTGACAAATGAGTTTATTTTTGTGATTAAACGTGTATTTCCAAGTCCTACCGATTGATTGGTCCATCGATTCCTCTATTTGTTCGCAAATACAATAGAATTTGTTGAAACTTATTCTATACGTTGAGCTCAGAATATTAACTGTAAAGTGGTATTAAATCCCACACTAGAACTGAGATTAGTTTTTAATAAAAATCTAGTAATTTGATTGACATTAAACCATCATTTGTAAAATGATTTGACAAATAACAAAATGCATCGGAATTTTGGCATAATTTAAAGACTGGTAATTAGAGTTTTTTAAAGTTTTAGGAATTTTTATAAAAATAGTTAATTTAAACATAATTTACACAAACTGTTATCGATCTACCCATAAAATAGTATATTTCTCTAAGAATCCAATTCATATATTGTCGTGTCTTTTACTATACAGTATCTAAAGAGCAGTATTTAGAAATGTCTCTAAACTTAGTCCATTGCGGAACACATTCTTGTAATTAAAGAAAAGATCAAATTTATTAAAAGAAATTATGTTGTATTCTGTAATTTGTAGAATCTGTGAATTCTTGGATAGGATTTTGGCTCAAGTGATGAATTGGTGAATCATGAGGTTATTGGCTCTGATGTTTGAATCGAAGCCAAATCAAGATTTTGAATAATTATTTTTAGTTGTTTTCAATTCTAATAATAATTCATCTCACAGTTGAGTATTATATCGATAAATATGCAAATGTTTTGAGTGGATGTAAACACAAAAAATGAACATAAAATTTATTGAACGACGAAAATACCATTTTTTTGTGAACTAAATGCTAAAAAGACTTCTTTCCTTATTCTAATATAAATATCATACAGTATTTCCCATCAAATATGATTTGATTTATGAAGAACTATCCAATTCTCTGAGCACTAAAGCGATGCACTTTTGAGAGATAAGAAATTAAGTTTTATCCAGAATTACGATCTCAAACGATCCGCTTATTTCTGATAGATTCTAATTAAAACTATTGAAGTTAAATGAATTTTTTATAACCAACAAAAAAAGACATGCATTACTGTACTTTATAATACTGTATATCAAAAGTCAGCATTTAATCAGAAAATTTTTACCTAAAATATTGTTTTGACTCTTATGAAGAATATTATAATAAACTCGACTTATCTATAGTACTGTACAATACTTGTGCACAAAATAAAGGCACAGAGAAGTGAATAGATCTTAAATATAATTTATTCATTGAACAAAACATATTCCGGAGCATCAAATCAAATGCCATAATAACTCAGCACTTGTATGCAAAATAACGTTATTTTAATTTTGACGATCGAATTAAAGTTTGAAAACACGAATGAGAACACGAAAAATCAATCCAATGTATGATTGCATTCAATATAACTTGTATTCAGTTTTAGGTTGTAATCTGTGAAATGTATTACCAAAATATTCTTTAATCTATTGAATAGAATCTATTCAATAGTATTTGAAAAGCACTCAAAAATTCCATTTGACTGAACTTTGAAAAGAGTCTGAACCTAACTATCTATATATGTCTTTATAACCTATACTTTAGAATTCAATTAAATTTTCACTAATTATTATTCCCGTTTAAAATCTCATACAATTCCTAAACTCTCGACTTTTAAACACTAAACTCCAAATGTTTGCTGAATTGAAAGTTAAATAATTATATTTTAAACATTCATAAAAATTTATGCAAATATTTATTTACTTTTTTCCTTAACTAATATTCATATAATAAAGCGAATAATAGTATTGTTTAAGTCTTAGACTATTTCCCAAATCTAATACATTTTCTTCATAAATATGGTTTCAGCCATTGATTTCTTTGAAAACATGTTTTCTGAGTCTTTGCAATACATTAACTATTAATGAATGGCTTTCGGTTCGAAAAATTCCTGAATCACTAATAGTTAGTTTTGATCTTTTCTTTACTATTAATTTTTCACTGTTCAACAAATAAAATTAATTGGATTTTCATTCGTTTTTCCATTTATTTGAGTTTTATTTTGATTTTAGAGATTAATCTTTTTTTGGTTCTAATCTTTAGAAAACAATTTTTATTGAAACTCATTTGTTCTGTGAATTGAGTTAACGTATTCTCATTCAAACATTTAGTCAATAATTCGGACAAATGGCAGGAAATATAGTCTGAACTGAACGATATGCTCCTTTGCTCTTACAATATATATATATATATATTTGATTCAATTGTCAGCTAATCTTATTTGATTCGAATGAGCATAAGATTATCCCACTCTTCAAGAGTTCCATTCCATCGATCAATTGTTCATTTTTATAGAGCGAACTGAAGCACAATATTGTCTTAAAAGTAGATTTTGCAACAATTACTTGGTATTTATTCAGAATTCCTATATATTCCCTTCAATTCTATACTCTGTCCAACAAATACTAAATCCGAATCATTCAAACAAATATAATTTAAGGTATATATTACTAAAGTATGGAATATATGTTTTGAATAATTCAGAATTCAATTTAATTAATTCAATAAAATCTTATATTTAGTCTAATCATATCTTGAAACCGGAAAGGTATTGCACCACAGAATTAGAGCTATAGAACTGTGCCCTGAAAGCATCTACCAGTACCCCAATTCAATGATCAACTCATATATTAAAAAATACTAAATACTATACTACAGTTGTTTGTGAGTTTTATCATTATTTATATTTGAATATATGTTAAGTTCTTTTTGTTAGAGAAGTACTACTACGGAGCGACCAATCCGTCGATTCTCTCTGGAAAGAAACTTTCTTACAAAGTTTAATTTATCCAAAAATTGAACCATTTTCTATTGTATTTTTATTAGTAAAGAAAGTTGAA
>JAQFXN010002614.1:0-12315 GCA_034693365.1 Liacarus xylariae
AATGAATCTAAACGTAATTTGTGTATGAGTTTTGTGTATTGAATACTGACTGATCAGTGGCTGCGGTTTTGACAATACAATGGATTACTTCTTATTGTTAGTTAACTTTAGAGAAAAAGTTTAGTTAATTTAAATTCTGTTTTATTTAATGTAAAGAACGCATCGATAGATGTAATCAAGATATTGGTGGCCAATAAAAGTGATGCACAAGACCTTAGAGTAATAGATGAAGAGTCGGGACAAGAGTTAGCCAAACAATATTCCGTCCCATTCTATGAGTGCAGCTGTAAATCCAATATAAATATTCATCAAATATTTGATGAAATGACTGAATTGATTCACAAACAATACCAACAAAGAGTATAATAAAAGCTTTTTATATCTTTCTATCAATTCTTTTATCTCTAATTCTTTTTATTGGTCTTTAAGACCGAAAAATTCGATTATTTGGGCCAACATTTGGAGAATACGATTAACAATAAAATTATGGAACAAAAAGAAGAGAATTGGGTCTCAAATCGATGTAATGGATGTCAAACTAATTGATATTAAACCTTATGTTAAATTAAAATTATTTAAACACAATATCTTTTAATTGTATTTTAATTATTATTTAATATTAATATTCGTATAATTAATCAATAAATGCAACGAATATTTAGAAAAGCAAACTAATTGTGTGTGCAATGCGTTAACCCGGAGGCCAACCCAACTGTCGGCCACCGATCACATGCAGGTGTAAGTGATAGACAGATTGGCAACCATTGGGTCCGTTGTTGATCACAACCCGATATCCGTCTCCTAATCCCTGTTCTGCGGCCACTTTGGAGGCGACAAACATTAAATGTCCCAAAAGCTGAACAAATATTGCGAACAAAACATTTAAATATCAATCAATTTATACCAAAACTAATTACTTCTTTGTCCTCTTCTTCGACTGCAGACAATCCAGTGATGGGTTTGCGAGGAATCACAAGAAAATGTTTGGGGGCTGTCATTAGGGAAACAGTCGATTATTTGGAAATTCATTTTGTCATTGAATAACAAAACAAAGCATAAAATCTACTTTTAATTAATTGATTTAATAATGAAATTTTGAGAAATAAAATATAAATAAGAAATAATCCATTATTTGAACGTAAATTCATTTACCGGTCGGAGAGATGTCATTGAATGCAACGCACTGTCAGTCAAACCCAATGTATGCAAACAATAAGTAATTAATTAATAATTAATAAATAATTTTAATATAAAGTAAATAATTAATATTTCAATTCATTGATTGAATAAAAATAAAAATTTAAAAGCAATTCAAAAGTCATGAAAACATGTGTTTTTGACTGCATTTAAGTCTAAGTTTTAAAGTGAAGGCAAATAAGGATTGAATAACCAATTGATCCAACCTTTGAGTCTTCATATATAAAGTTCGTCGGAATCTCTTTTCGCACAATTTTACCAAAGATCGTGTCTTCAGTTGGTTTAGCGGTTTGAGAGGCAATCACTTCGTCAGCCATTGTCTCACTTTTGTTGATATTATTTGTGTTATTATTAGTGAATAAACAGCTGTTTATAAACAAAAATCTATAGTTTTTTGTCTCAATTATTGGCAAACAATTGGATTCTCTGACTCTTGGGTTATGTCTTCCGATACGACACAAGAAGGTATTGAAAGTGGTTTTACTTAATATTTGCTTAAATAAAGCCATTCATTAGGGATTGACTTTAGACTTATGTCTGTCATTGAAATGATTTGATTCGTTGATTAGATTTGAAGGCATTCGAGAGACGTCTGACGGAAGTAATCGGTTCTCTTCATCCGCAGACCCGGAAGTGGAGATACATGTTGTTGGTGTCACTCATGTGTACACTAATCAGTGGCGTTCAATGGGTTTTGGATCCGAACACATCTCAGGTGCCATTCGTTCATTCATTGGTGAATCACTTGTTCTTCACATTCAGTTGTGTCGGACTTTCGGTTTTGTTCGTCAGTGGAATCCATCGTAAAGTAGTTACGCCTCAGATAGTGGTCTCCAGAGTTCGACAGGTTTTGGCCGACTTTAACATGTCTTGTGATGACAGCGGAAGACTTATACTTAAGCCCAGACCTACCACTTCATGACTGCAAATAAATTTCTCCATTGAGTCAAATAATACTCTAAATTAATAGCAATAAAAGTGCCTTAAAATCGATATTTAAATCAAAATAAAATCACAAAAACATATAAAAACAAAATACTTTTCAATATTTATTAAATCAATAATTTTTAAATACTTTATAAACAAATAAATAATTAATTGTTTAAATGGTTTCTATTAAATATAGATTTCACTATTATTCTACAATATTAGGCACATATAAGAAGTTTTGTTTAATTACAAAATCAAATGACACAACAATACTATTCTTTGAATCCAAACCAAATCATTCTGTCTTTCATTGCGTATATTATAGTTCAATGAGTTATTTAATTAACAATTTGTTATTCAGTCAAAACATTGATTTATAAAATTTTTAAATTTCAGCAAAATTTTTCCCAAAACAACCGAATGATTCCCAGAAGTGATTGAGAATTAAGAGCTCTCATCAGAAGCTATTGTACTTTAATTTTGAACTAAAAGTTTTGCTTAAAGTGGAAAAAATTGTGCCAAAGATTAACAGTTAATCTCAATATACCTCAAAGTCCTATCATAACAGTCATAGAAAACTATTTGTTTTAAAACCAATTATTAGTGAATTTGATTAAAATATTATTTTCTATTTTTTGTGTTAATAATAAATTTAAATAAATAAAAGTAATTCTTAATCACAATAAGATATAAATAATTAATTTTGAAAATAAAGATTCATTGAATTCATTTTCATTAGAGTTAATAAATTAATTTAAATTAAAATAAATTAAAAAAATAAGTGAATAAAAGCTCAACAAAATGTATGTATAATTCTTTAGATATAATTGGAATGTATTGTGAAGTTTAAATTCTTTGCTAACAAACACTGAATTTATATCTTCTTGAGAACAGTGGCCAAACCCTTCTTGACTAATACCGGCGGAAGAGTAATGGTCTGCAGTTTGACATCAGTGGGAATGTATGGTATAGTGAAGGCAAACGCGTATTTTGTATCCATTAGTAGTGTTGTATTCGCACCTATAAGTCGATTGAAATGATTGTTAACAAAATAAAAATTATAAAAAAACTTGTGTTAAATAAGCCAAACCTTCATGTTTTCTCTGTTCGCCCAAATGTTTTTGGACTTGTTTTATAAAATTAGGTGAAATCCTCTCCTCATCGCCGGCGGTATACAAATTGAGAATTTTGATGATTTGCGACGAACTTATGAATCAAATTGTTTTGCAATCAATTTATTGAATGAACAAATTGTTTTGAATAATACCTGAGTTTATTACACATTTCCACAATTGTTTGTATGTGTTCTTCAGACTTGCGGGTCTGAAGCAGTTTCGTGGCCTGAATTATTGGGTCCAACTTATCCACGCATTCATTCCATTTGGGAATCTGTTGTTCTCTACACCACTGCTCTAAAGACGACAAATTGAATCTGATTTGCATCGCTTTATTCCAATGACATAAGTCTTTGCGCAGCAGTAGGTTATTGAGAGAACTCGAACATATGAAGTAAAACAACTGAAGTCCAAACATAATTAGATATGCAATCAATGCATTCAATATTCTAAATATGAATACCTGTTTGAAAATCTGATGAATAATATCGCCTTCAATGACATGAAGTAATAAAATTCGGTTTAAGTATGAAAGCTATCAATATATAAAAAAAATGAGAGATTAATGAAAACCAAACTATTTTTAAATAAAATTACTTCTTTGATGAGCGCTTCGATTGGTTTTTCAGTGGGAGAGGGCGACAGATTGGACTCATCACTAACACTACCAGACCTTTGAATTAATCAAAATTGAATTAATGTTTGGCAAACAGTAACCAAAAACCCGATACTCTGAAGAATTTAGACAAACCTCTGAATTGATTGAGAATACATTCCAGAAGAAGCGAGTCCTTCGTATTCGAGGATTGCCGGAACAATTAAACTTTGAATTCTTTCTTCGCATTGTTTAATAACACCTGAAATTAATCATTAACTCAAAACAATTATTTTGTATAAAAGTGAAACAATTATTAAACAAAAGAATAGAATCCAAACCCTGATGTATCCAAACGGCAATATCACTAAACATTTGTCTGTATTCGCTTAAATCAAAATTCTTGAGCGATTCGTCAAATATGCCGAACACTTCTTCACCTAATTTTGGAATAAATATTAATTATTAAAAAAAATTGAGTTTAAAATCTCAAAAATTCTTTATTCACCGGAAAATTGTTTTAAACACGTAATCAATTTGCAAGTATTGGAAAGCCATAGAATAAATGTCTCCACATTTGTGTTTCGTTTTATTGTGCGCTTAATCGACAAAATAGTATTATTCAGAAACGTCCGGACCTTTGATTGGAAATAAAGTAAAAATATTTAGAAAACTACAAAAAATGGATTTGAATTCAATTAATACCATAACGTCATCGTTATTATAGTCTGTATAACGAATACACATAAACAGAATATAGGCTGGAATGTGGGGCTGGAATTTGAGGGCAACGCTGGGCTCCAAATCTATTTCAAACGAAACACAATTAATATATTCAATGCATTCAATAGATGTGGAAATCGATTCGAAATATGTATTTATTTATTAATTACCAGAAATTAAAATTTTGAAAATTAGTGATTCGTTTTGTTGCTTATACTCAAACATTCCGATGTAATTCATGTTTTGCGACTCTTGAGGGTTAGGGCTCTCCAACTCTTCATCATTTCCTAAACAAAAGATCAATTGCATTGTAATTAATTTAAAAACCAAATTATTAATCGATTGCAAACCGTTTTCCAATATTTTTCTTCGCATTAAATCCATTTTCATTTGTTTGTTTTCATTTCCCAATTTATCGCACTTTTCCCTCAAAAGAGTGTTTTCTTGTTTGAATCGAGTGACCATATCTTCGTTTCCATTTCCTGTACCGGTATTTACATTACTATTAATACCAATTAGTTGTTGTTGTCTATTGTTATCATTTTTCAATGAATGCATTTCATTCCTAAATATTAATTAGTTTTAAAACCACTTCTAATCAAAGGAATAATCAATTAATACCGCATTTGTTCTAAGTTTTCTTTGGTTTCTTCCAATTCTGTTTCCAATTGTTTTATAATTGCCTTAAACGCAGAGATCAGTTCACTTTCACCACTAAATGATAATTTAAATAATGCTATAAAAATAATATTGTAGTGATTGCACCCATACCTGGGGTCGCGGATATTGGATTCTTGTGAGAGAACTATTGTCTTTAAATTACTCCTTTCCTCTCTATATCGGTCTAATTCGATCTGCATTTGAGCGCATTGTTGTGCTAGAAGTGACGCTCCCTTATCGTTGTCGCTGACATCATATGAGGAAGCGATCAGTTCTCGCATTTCTTGATTCTCTTGTTTGCATTTCGCACATTCCTGTTCTAATTCACTGCATCTCATCATCAATGAAACGGTGGATATATCTTAAAAAAGATTAATAAATAAGTCAATTAAGTTAAACCCAAGTATGCAAAACATCTTTTGAAATTAAATTCAAAGCAAATTTAAATCGCTTTTTGAGTGCATTTGAGAAACTCTGGGAATTAGAAATCTTATAAAACCTGGACTTCTGTCGTCTTCGTCTTCACCTCTGCCCCCACTTTGATATTTTTCTTCGAGTGCCATATACTTCCTGAGCAATTGTTGTCTCGACGCCCGTTCGTTCTCTCGTTCATCAATCAGAGCCTTCTTTTCTTTATTGAATTTGGATAACAAGACCTTTTCCCTCTCCTTAACCGCTGCTTCAATGAGCTCCGGGTTATTTTCCTCTTTAATCTTTGTGTTATTTGATTGCAATTCAATTAATTTCTTTTTGTTTCTCTCAATATCTTTAATCAATTTTTCGTTAATAGTTTTCGAATCATTCATCTCCTGTTGTAAGGACTGGAAATCCACTTCTTTTTGTTTCAAATCATTTCTCAAATTCTTTATTTCAATTTCTAGTTTTAAGAACTGATTTTTGTATTCAGAGATTTCATTATCGGTTTGTTTTAATGCTTTTCGTTCGGAAGTCATTTCATTGATTCGTTGCTGGAGTTCAATGATCTTAAGCTCCAATCCTTTGTTCAGATTAGTCACGTGTTGTACACTTCGAGCTTCGATTCGAAGTCTCTTAAACTCTTTTTTGGCCAAAAATCGTCGGATCAGAGACTGAACGACAATAACTCGACGTCTGTTTCGTCGGTATTCCTTACGCGCCGTATATCCCCTCCAATACCTCTGTATAGTAATCGCCGCCAGATTTCGTTTGATTTGCATGAATTTTCTCCGGGCTATGAGTCCGCGCCCGTACTTTTGAATGGCCAAAGCGGATGTCTTTATTTTTAAGAACTTCTGGCGCGCACTCCAAGATCGCCACTTTGTTTGTATAAGAGTCGCCGCTTTTGTGCGCTTTAAATGCAGATATAGTCGTCTCGCGAGGAAAGAGCGACCAAAACATTGCAATCGAAGTATAGTTAACCTAATCTTGACGTAACGGCGCCGCACAAGCCATCCACGAATCATACGTTGAAGAAGAACTGCACATTCCCTCAGTTTTTGACTCCTAATCCGTTCCAATAGTGCCACCTGTCCGGAGCGGAAGAATATCTTCGTTTTGCCGAATTGGTATAACTGTTGCTGTTGTGTCTGCTGTTGGTCTTGAGATTTGGATAAATTTGAGAAAACTTTTTCTTCTGTCGTATTATTAAACAAATTAATAGAAAAGCGTTTTTAAGATTTATATTATTATAAAATTTAAATTAATTTCAAACAAACCGTAAACTATTTTAACGATATCTTCACAAAGCGTTCGAATTTCATTGGAAGTGCTGGAACCGGCCCGAACCAACTTGCGTGGAGCGGCTTTGGGTGTCGAACCTTAAATTCAATATTCAATTAGTGTTCAAATCATTGATTTAATGCAATCAATGAATTTAAGAGTGGATTCAATGAACTATATTTACCTGTTTTTTGATTTTGTGTTATATTTTTATTAACCTTTCGATGCGAACCAATTCTGAGAACACGATATCTGTTGGCAAAGTCCGGATAACTCCAACGCGAAGGGAATCCATTGGAACTGATTCTTATGGTTTCCAATACACCACAGGCTCTCAATTGCTGAACGGCTCGAATGTTATTGAACTCAAAGGCAGATTTGTCGTCATTGGGTTTAATACATCTCACATAATGAGGTTCGGTTGCATTCAATGTCCGCATCAAAGCGGCCAACGATTCGCGGAATTGTGAGCCAACAGTTGCCTTCGCCTGTCTTTGCTGTTTCTGTGACTGTTGTTGCTGTCAATTGAGATAACTGTCAGTCATTGCAATCAATAAAATAAAGGCACAAATGTTTTACAGGAGTTATTTTGATTTTTCCGCCCGATTTAAGTGTTGGTTCACTAGAAAAATCATCGGTAAATAGAGTGTCGACAACAGTGGATCGTTTCAACAGATCTATCTGTTCGTCCCAAATAGTGTCTCGATTTTTCTCCAAAAAACCTAAGAATTCAATAAATAAATTGAATATAAATTGACTTAATTTGAAAAAACATTGCAAACCTTCAACGTTATAAACAACAGTATCGGCGAAGTGTTGTACAATAAACGAGTTTCTCGAACCAAATTTAGGCTTTTGAAACACATCTCCAATTGTTAATTGGGAATAGAGTTTCGCACACCAGGTCTCGTCTGTGCCTGAATTCAACACAAATAAAATTCTTTTTGATATTTATAACAATAAAGTGAAGCACAGATTTGAGACAAACCCTTAGGCATTTTGCATTCTTCGTCCAATAAACACAATATACCAATAGGTTTGGCCTCAATAAAGTCAATCACCGGTTGATTATCTGTAAATGTTATGAATTGCCAGTCAATACCTTCGCGAACGTACTCTTCCTGTTCCAACTGAAACAGACATTTCATTATTCGATTAAAATTATATAACAATTTGATTCAATTGAATAATACTTTAAACACGTGTTGATTGAACTGTTGCTGAAGTACTTCATTCGCATAATTTATACAAAACTGTTCGAAACTGTTTGTTTCGAAGTGTTCGAAACCATAGATGTCGAGAACACCAATGAATTGGTAGTTAAGAGACGTATTGGTTGGACCTAATCATCAAATGCACTGTTGATAAAAAGTTCAGACATTTCTATTGATTATAAATACCCAACGCTTTATTGATAAGGCCTACAATCCAAGCAAACATAGTCTCGTATACGAACTTCAGCAGAGCATCCCTTCCATATTGGGCTAACTCTGCAGTCAAAGTGGTGGTAATGATTTCTCTCATTCCAGTCTTCAAAACTCTATGTGTCAACCATTGATTTGTAGCTGAAGTATCTAATCCTGTATTTGAATATATAGTAAATATAAGCTTATATTTCTAATAATTAGGATAAGCCTTAGGGTCGGACCTAAAAGTTGGCAAAAAGTGGTCAAATGGTGCTGTGAGTCATCGGAAACGCAACACTTTTCGTCATCTATTTTAGTGAACTCGACATTTCCCGCGTGAAGTATAGCTGCGATAACATTATAGATCAGGTTTTGCTGTTTGTCTGTGAAGCTCAAGCACTGCATCGCTTCCACAAATCGTGACATTTCGTCATACTTTGTCGGTTCAATTTGACCCAAATATGCAAATTCGGTCTCAGAATCGAGTCTAAGGTTATTCAAACAATTAATTCATTGAATTCTCGATTGAGTTATACTTCAAATGTTTCAGATTATTCTGTTGTGCAAAAGTACACATTTGATAGAATATATGGAAATTGCGTTCGCCTTCACTTCGACGCGAAACCCGAGACTTTTCGAGCAGATATGTCCTCATATTCCCGCCCGTTATGGCACGGCTTTGGCCATCAAATAGTATTTGAATATATTTACCTTCGATTCAAATTCATAAGAAGTTTCAATAAATAAAATTTGTAAAAATGACAAAAATCGAACCAAAACGCGATGAATTGTCATTTCGTGTTGTCTTTGCATTTCCTATCGCTTCCATAATTGGATTACTGGCCAAAACTCTGTTCTCAATGTTTGAGGACTCACTGCCGGCAATGGATGCAAAATATCTCATCGCAAACTTTGCCGAAACGGTTTTGCCTTAAAATAAATAAAATATTCAATAATAACTCAAATTAAAGAACTATTAATCATTGATTACCTGCGCCGCTCTCACCGCTCACTATAATCGATTGATTGAAGTTATCCCTTTCCAACTTTAAAGTACATATAAATGGAAATAATATGTGAATATTTGCATATTTTTGAGATATTTTCGAGCGTTTAATCACTTGGAAAACATCTTTTATTTTTATGTTTTAGTTTGTCGTAAAATCACATTATTTTTAAATATATTCATAACAACTGAACCTTAGAGTAGGCGTCTTCGGAAACGGCATATATATGGGGGTCGAGTTGAGCCGCTCCTTGAGATTTATGATACGTTTGAATGGTTTCTTCGCCATATATTTCGAGATCACAGAACGGGTTGATAGCGACCAACACTATCCCACACCAGGTGTATATCGCCGACTGCTCTAGAAATCTAACCCTTAAGTTATAGAGAACTGTAAAGACATAATAAATGTGAATAAAAGGCCATTTCGGGGATTAAAAGAAATGAATGGTTTGTTTCTGACCCGCGGGTTCGTGAAGATAGGACAGAGATGTCAGGTCATTGGCACCGATCAGAATGTCTGGATTACGAAGCGGTGGCAAAGATTTTAAGTCATTTATCGGTAAATTTATTTCCTTTAGAAAAATTAACAAAAATAAACATTTTATCTCAAGTTATGCCATGTCTTCACCTGTTCTTCTTCATCGTCGACAACAAGAGATTTGTCTTTTTGGTCGAAATTGATTTTAATGGTAACGCATTGCCAAACATCTGTGGAATGTTTGATCCAAATTCTGGACCCCTTTTCCAAACCAATCAATAAATTTAATTAAATATTTTGACAAAACATAATCACATTAAATATCAAACCTTTGTATACAATTCGGGGAAAACTCCCGACATTTGTATTGATATCACAAATACTAATAATTAATTCACAATTATTTAAATCAATATTTCATATCATTTCTCTAAAAACTCTTTTAATTATAATTTTAGTCTCAAAACTAAATCCATATTTTGTATGAAAACTATATAAATTGATTGAAAACAAAACCAAAAAAAGAGAGATTTATTAAATAAAAAAATACTATTTTTTTAATAAACTATTTCTTAAAGCACTTTAAATACTTTAAAAGGAAATAAACTTTTTTTACATAAAATAAAAGCAAATTTTTTTGACGGAAAGACTTTACGATTAAATTGAGAGCAAATCCAATCGGATTTTAATACTTAATTATAATATAATTTTATTTATTATCGATATTAGACTTAAATTATTAAATAAATAAATATTTTGAAGATTTATTATAATTATTATTAAAATATATAAAAAAGTAATAAATAATTTGCAAATTATTAGACAATAAAAACAGAAATAAATTGAAAATAAATAACAGATTTTAGATGAAAATCAATTCAATTAATTATTATAAATAAAAAGTAAAATTAATTGATTACACAAAACAACATATTTTTAAAATAATTCATTAAATATTTTGATTTCATTTGAGTTAATAATAAATTAATTATTAATTAATAGATTGTTAATAGAGATAGGGTTGAGATGTGTTGAGCCTATGATTGCACTCAATATTGTTTAAAGAGAAGAGTAAACAATAAAAAAATATATGAATGCAATCGTTTTGATTGTATGCATACAATAGATGGAAACACAAACCCAATGTCAAGTTGAATGTTGAGTCATCGTTGACTCATTGTGTAATCATTATAGTCTACTATCATATTATAGCAGTATTATACCAAAATCAGTAATAGTTCTTGTTAACAAGGACATAGACTCTTTAATTTACAATGCAACTTTGACGAGACAGCAGATGCAATGCTGTACCGCTTCTTATACTGTAATAAATGATAATCAGACCATTACTTATGTTAAAACTTAAAACAATTTCTACAATTTGTCCTATAATAGTAACATGGTTTAGGATTATAAAGAATAATTCCAGGAATGTTGAGACAGCATCCAGATTCTGGATACAAGTTCTATTGTACAGTATATGGCTTTATAATCAATCTCATAGATGATTATATATGTTATAACCAGTAATATTCAAGAATGCCCAATTAGTCAATTTGTAGTCGTAATCATTTGAACGTCCCTTTACTCTCAGCTGAAAAAATAATTTTTTTTTTACATTTTATGATCAAAAAGAAGGGATGTTTAAGAGATTACGATTACAAATTGATGAATTGGACATTCTTGAATACTACTGGTTATAATGTTTAAAATACAATTTCTTCATGTGTTGGTCTCCGGCTACTGGAGTATTCCTGTCTTCCATCAAATCAGAATCAGCCTCATTACTATGCCATAGCTTAATGCTTAAGACTAGTACATGTCGTAACTGTCGATTTTGATTTGATGGAAGACAAGTATATGTTTGGCTAGATTTCCAAATTACTGTTTTGTCTGCTTTCAAAAGCTTTAGATTACTATAGTTTATAACGTGAGTTCAAATTAAAATCTTATGTTTAGAAATCTTGAACTCACTTCGTATTGAACAGTATTCATGCCGTTTTTTAATGATTTAATTATTTCTGTAATTGTTGAAAATCAGTAAAGTCATTGATATTTTAGAATAACCGTAATATTAAATTTCAATCAATTCAAAAAGTAAAAATAATAAGTACTCCGATTCTCTTATATATTGAGACTATGTTTACATGATGTCAATTCTGTCCAGATTTTTTTTATTTTGGTTAAAAACTTTAATCATAGATATTAGTTTTTATTCGAATTAAATATATCAAAGTTATACTAAGTTTATAATCCTTCTTCTATTTATGCTAATAACGATTCCACAATTTCTATCGTGTAGTTTGATAAACTTAATCTGATAAATAAAACTGTTTTATGACAAAAATTTAGCGTTTTCATGAGCCTCTGATTTTGAGGTAACAGGCACGGGTACTATAATTATATTTACAATTTATTTATTCTATAATAATTAATTACAAATTTTACGAATTTTATGTTTAAAATGAATTACATTTTCTTGTTGACAAAGTTTCAATCTATAA
>JAQFXN010002615.1:0-12312 GCA_034693365.1 Liacarus xylariae
AAATAATGATTTTTTAATGCATTCCCTACACTAGCTTTTTAAGTACTGTAGTTGTGTATGGGATATGTCGTCATAAGAAAAGCAATCCTAACACATAAATGAAGTCCTAATAACACAAATACTTTACCCAAATGGGTAATCGTGCGAATCACTGCTTACAAATGTCATATAAATTCTACCGAATACGTCGGAATTCTTTTAATTTGCTTCATTTTTAGTTAAATTCTGCAAAGTTATTTAATGCTTTAAACAGGAATGTCCATAGTAAAGATGCCAGAAGTTCTATATTCAACAAGAGAGGATAATGCAGCATCATTTTGTAGGATTTTGGTCAGATGGGACTGGTAAGAAGACAATTTCACGGAATTGGATTAGTTTTACATAATTTAGTCAACAAGCTATTTTTCAAACACACTTGCCACACTTTTTGGGATCACCAATTTCGTATAAGGGAGTGATTTATCATGCTGAACCAACATTGAATTTATTTCTAACATTTTAAAAATATCTTTTCTAAATGTTAAGAAATAACTTCAATTAAATTTGAGTTTAAATATTAAAATCATTCAAAACAAAACCAAATAAACAAAATATTTAAGATATTCTTTAGGGATAAATAATGCGTCAATTCGTTGGGAAGTAATGTAATTCAATCTGAGAACTGCAGAGGAAATGGATTTTTATAATTATTATAGAATTCCTTTTAAGCAAAATAGTAGAATTTGAACGCATTTTTAATTACATATTTATTTAAAGCATTAGTACTGAAGCAAAAAAATTCACATTTTCTCCGATCCAATCAATGCATTGACAATTCAACAATTTGTCACTTGATTTGAAAAAATAAATACTTCCCATAGAAACGAGAGAATGAATTACACGAATCAGAAAATTACTAAAACTATTGTAATCATTGAAATCAATTAACTGTAATCAATAAATTTATACAAAATAACTTATCAGATGAATTATAAAATTAAATTATAGACCAATTCTTTTATACATCTTCTTATATAAGAAAGCACAAATTAAAATAGTTTGATCTTCTCATTCATTCTTAACTTCAGAAAATAGTTTGTTTGATTTAAAATCAAATTTTTATTAGTTTATTCAATTAGAAAAATAGTGGCAAGATAACAATTTTTTTTCTAAAAATCTTATATTCTGTTACAGTTTACAAAATTCGGCCAATTACTAGGTAATTCTTATGAGTAATAGTAAAATCCTATGGAAAATTAGTTAAAATATTAGAAATTCTACAATATAAGCATCCATTTTATCTATTATCTATAAAAATATGCATGTTGCAATACTCATTCCTAAGGCGACATACAATTAGTGCGTACTCAAGTTTAAGAGAAGGGGCCAAAGGCTAAGGCGATAGACCTATGGCTTTATTCATAGACTAAAGAGCATGAAAGTGTATGACATATTGGACATTGGAATATGAAAAATGGTGCGGAATATACAAATAGAAAATCTATTAACTAAAACGAACGAATGCTAAGAAATGGTAGGCATTTATCCAAAGACAATGCTAGAGTACAATTACGTATTCGGGAGGGTGAGGGTGTCTTGTCCTTGGTTACTTGTATACGTACTATTTGCAAAACGCCTTTACAAAAGACAAGATTGCTAAAATAATGAGTTGTAGTTCGCTAACCACCTCAAGTATCACGCTAAAATAATACATTTCCCTAACACTTAATTAATTCCCATTTAATACTTTGATATCTTAACACACTATGAAAGCAAATACTTATATTCAACGATAACAAACATGAGCAGATTAAGATAACGGTTTTTTTTGAGTTAGTATTAGTTACATTACAAGTCTGATTATTACTTACAAGTTAGAATAAGCTTGATGATATTGAGAACTAAATGGCAATTGCAAAAGCGAATGCAATAGCAAGTGCAATTGCTAAGTCGCAAAATCTTTTATCAATTTGCAATTTGATTGGTAATTGTAAAAACATATCTAAAATTCTGCCCTGCCCATATAAATGTGCAAAAAAAAGTTGTAAGCATTTTTAGACTTACCATTAAATTAGAATTATTTTTTCCTATTGCTAATCTCAGTTATAAAATAGACGCCATATATTTGAAAAGCTCTTGTCAAAATCATATCAGAATCGACCTGTACTAGTTTTACCTATGGTTTACTAATGAGGCCGATTCTGATATGATTGAAGATCGACTGCATATATAATATATAGATCTGGCCAATGTAGTTTGTTTTTTTAAGCATTAGTCATTTAACGCGGTTAAATAATTTTTAAAATTATTAAATGCCTTAAAGATCCAATTTCTATTTTTATAGACTTAACAAAAATTAATATTAGTTTTCATAAAAGCCTTGATAATTATTATTATTGCCATAATTCGTATTATTAGAATCTGGTCTGTAATGCACTTTGTTTTGATGCATAACCGGGTGCTTATTTTGTATCCAAATATGTCTGTCCAAAACCCATTGAGGAATTGGCTTGTTCTTCAATACAGTTCTCAACCAGAGCACTTTGCTCCTCAGTTCATTAATTTTACTGATTAATTCATGATTAATATTAGTGAGCATGCTTAACTCCTGTTCCTCGAGGAATCGTCGAACTGCACTGCTTGATACTTCTGAAGCTCTTGGAATGTTTGAATCTGCTCTTGAACTTCCAATAAAGTTACCGGAGTATGAATGACTTAGCAATGGATTGGGTAATACTGGTTGGGGTATCGCTCCAAACATATCTGAATTCGAGGGAATGATAAAGAATTGATTGCAGGGTTGAGAACATGCCATTAAATGTTGACTGTATTGGTTCGGGTACTCAGAGCTCTGGTGCGGGTAATTGTCGTTATTCAGCAGACCATCACTGCTAACCTCTGCTGGTTTTGTCTGTTGTGCGCATACAGTACTTACGCTGTTGTTAGGGTTCGGGAGTGTAAACGACTGACCAAAAGTTGGCAATACTGAATCAGTGAAATGATTAATTTCCCGAATCGCGGGGTATTTATTCTGAACCCATTGTGGAATTGCCAGACCCTGACATCTGAATCTCAATCGATAGACCGCACGATTCAAACCCTCGCAGATTCGGATCAAACGTTTATTTTCATGACTCAGTATTTGTTTCCGTTCTTCCATTTCCTGTCTTCTAATACTGCTCTGACTCTGGGGTTTATTAGGCTTCGGTCCGGGCTTTTGCTTCAATCTGTCTTTTCTCTGTAGAGTACTTGACATAAGAGTGGGCAATAGTGCTGAGGACGGCATCGATAGACATGTATTCGAGTTATGAATCAATTGGAAGGGAATTTCGTTTGGAGAACCCGCACAGATATCATAGGTATCTTCCGGTCCATATCCAGAATCAGTGGATGAGACACTTGACCTTTTGGTTGTGTACCTCTCCTTAGACTCCTGACAATTGGCGTATATTGAGGTAAAGCTATTATTCTGGAGCACCTGTGGGAAAGTGTTCGGTAAAGTATTTGTGTGTATAGGCTTTGCTTGATTTAGATATGGCATCTGTTCTTCCTCTTCAAACAGTACCTTATCTTCAAGAAAAAAAAATCAAAAATCTTAAGAATATTTGCGATAAAAATATTTAATAAATTAAAATTATATTAATTTACATTTAAACTCAATTTATTTAAAAAGTCAAGCATTCCTAACAAAACAAAAGGAATTTACAAAACTCTAAAGACTGCAATAGTTTGTGTGACATTTATATACAGTATATATGAGGTGAACCCCAGGGCTAGCCAAGAGGGGTATAGCCTAAATACCCACCTGAGTTTGAGATTTTGTAAATACCCCACTGACAATTTGCGCCGATTGTAAAAAAATTTGTATTTTTACGCTATTCTCTTTATTTCTGTATATTTTTCATATTTTGAAAATTTCTATACCCCCCCCCCCAACTTTGAGAAAATATTCCCAAAATACCCACATGACTCGGCCGACCTTGTTACCCTTACTTTTACGGTAACACGTTAATTTTAAAGAAAAATATAATTATTATTATTCTTTGTAATATAGACTTTAATAATTTCTTGATTGCAACGGAATAAATGATTTTATTAAAAAAATTAGGTTAGAATTTGCGTAAATTCGAATTTACACACCAAAAATTGGTTTATACCTTATATTCAAAAAAATTAATTGTACACATAAATTGATTTTGAGCAAAACGATTATATTTTTTCTGCCTTGGATCAATTTACTTTGTTTATCTGCGCTATTTATGTTCTCAACATTTTAAATTAAATGCCGCACCATAGATTCGGCTAGAAAACTTACTCATAGTTTCTCTATTTCTCATCTACCTACTTTCGCTTTATAGAAATAAAGATTTTTGAATAATTTCTAATTTACAATGACAGCTATTCTCAATGGATCATGGAATATTTATCATTTATTGTAATTGTTTTATTAAGTGTGTCTAAATGAAAGTTAATGTTTCAGTTTTGTTAAATAAACAGATGCATTGTTACTCATTTAATACTACAGAATACTGTAAATTCTACAATATTGAACATTAATTATGTTACTGTACATTATAATAAGGTAAGTTAAAATGTCAGTCATTAGTCAAAATGTCTGACAATATAGAATATTTGTTACAGATTAATTAATAACTGGTTCAGAGACTCATTCCAAAGTGTTATTTAATTTCTTAGTGGCTGCTAGTTATTAAACTAATACATCTTAAATTGAGATTCTTAATTTAATAGATTTATAATATTATTCTTGAAAATTTATAAAATATTGTAACCAACAAAAGAACAATTATATCTCTCAATTAGTAAAGGATTAATAAATGAAATTATATAATTTGAAAATGTTATAGAGAAATGAAAATAATAATATAAGCAATGCAATTTTTAAGAAAAATTTAAAATAAATCGTTTTTACAAAATCAAAAATTATCTAATTCTTATAGACAATAACTATTCAAATTAAAGAATATTAATACAATAAAAACCTTTAGGAAGAATGAGACTGGACACATTGTAAATACGTTGATTATTTGTAAATTCCTCGTCCATTTTGAATTTCAAAAATGTGGGTTTCACTAATTTATGAGCCTAGGCTTCGGACTTCTTCTATTGTATTCGTAATCAGACTTGAGCTGCAAATGATTGATTTTAGCAATTTATTTTTTAATGTTCTCAAGCATTTCAATACGTCACAAGAATTTACAGTATATCAAACAAATGAGATCAGAGATAACCAAGCTTATTTTATCCAGTCCCTTTTTTTAGGGGGACCGAAGAAACCCAGCCAGGGATCAGTGCTTCACTCAGATCTATGACAGCGAGTATAGTGTAATATATTTAATAGAACATACCTGAGCCTTCCGCACACGACGCTCGTGGTGATAGCTGATCGTATACTACCAATTGACCACCCTTGGTTTAGGTCCATGGTCATCATGCCCCACCTCAGACCGAGCAAACTAAACTATGAGAAAGGAAGAATGATCACACCCCGGGCAGGATTCGAACACAGTTACTCCGATACCTGTGATAGGTTGGAGATATGGCCGTTAGTCCATTCGAACACCCACTCACAGAGCTTGTGGTGCCAATGAGTGATCTGAGCAGTTTCATTTTTACTGTTGCTTAAATAGTTATACGTCACACAAATTTGCAATAATATCAAACAAATGAGATCAGAGATAATATATATTTTGATATGTGTTTTGAAAATTTTTCATAATATATAGGAAGATAAACAAAAATTTTCCTCGGCCTAAAACAAAGTCAAATACAGATAAATTTGAGTAATAATGGACAATCTTATTATATGAAATCGTCAGATTTATTATTTAAATCAGCACAACTGATAGTCAATTTGGTGCAACAATTATTGAAATCCTTGACAAACAATATAATATTTCTGTAAAACTTTATTTCTTGAAAATTAATAATTTTCAAAAATAATTACTATATTTACAGTTATTAGGAAATATGTCCGAATAAATCTTAACAATCTCAAGTTTATGAAGAATTTACTGTAATATAAGAAATTAAGTGGAAAGTAAATTCAATAATTTGTAGAGATAGATGCATGACCATTTATCTCTATAGCTTCAGCTATAGAACGATAAGCAGCTATAGTATTTCTACGAATCAATTATATTTGATTTTTAGATATCAAGAACATTTTTATTTATAAATCAAAATACTGTCGAAAAATTCAATAAAAATACTGTACAGATTGATAGTATTAGCATTACAATTTATATTGAATCAAATCTATACAGGCAGAATAAATAACAAGCATTTCACAGAAAGATAGATATACTGTACTTTTACAATAGTTTTTTCCACATGTATTAAAAGACAAAAAAAAATCAAAATTCTCATTCATATCCATTGATTTTTTAGCCCCTGCTGTGATTTCATGCTGTTCACTGTTCCTCTTCCGATTTCAATTCATTTAACTCCGAATCCTTAATTATAAATAATTGCATAAAACTTATCATAATTTATCTAATCTATTGAACAAATTTATATCGAATAAATAAACCCCTTTTTGCAATAGAAACTTCATAGAAACTATTTGCTTAAATATTGCATTTAAATCGTGTAATTATCGGAGCAATAAATCATTGTCCTGTATTGGACCCGGACTCTCATCTCATTGACTTAAAATGAAAGTGAAACATAAAAATCAACATTGCTAAATATTCATTTAATTTACTTCATTTAATTGCGTTTATATTAATCTAATTAATTATTGAATTTTAAAATATCTTTAATAGTTTTGTTGATTTTTATTAATGTTTCTCATCTTCACGTACAGTCAAGACAATTATAAACTGACCACGATATCACTCCTGTCTTCACTTGTCCATATATTGTTAATCAATAATGTTTTATTATTAAATAATTTTCAATACAGTATTTTATATTTGGTAATTCCACCGGAATTAGCAATTACATTTTTATATCGCCTTTTCGTTGATAAAACTAAATTATGAATTAATTGGGTGTCTTTATCAAAGATATCCCATTTTTGGCATATTTTCATAAATAACAATTCTGGTTTGAGTGTATGAATGGATTTACATTTATGCTTAAGTATCATAAATATGTTTTCAATAGGATTAAGGTTAGGCAAATAAGCGAGGTGTTCGATAACTCTAGTAAAACCCAGTTTGGCCCCTAAATAAGAAAGTTTTATAACTTTTATGAATAGGTGAGTTATCGTGTAGTATATAAAAGTCTAAATCGGGATATATTTCCTCCGCCCAGGGAAATAATTTATTTTCTAAATATGCCAAAAATGGGATTTCATTGATAAAGATACCAAATTAATTCATAATTTAGTTTTATAAATGAAAAAGCGATATAAAATGTAATTGATAATTGCTATGGATTTACCAAATATTAAATAGTGTATTGAAAATTATTTAATAATAAAACATTATTGATTAACAATATATGAACAAGTGAAGACAGGAGTGATATCGTGGTAGTTTATAATTGTCTTGACTGTATAAGACATTCAATGTTTAGCCAATGTCTCCAGTGTTTCTCAATTAACAACAGAATCGAGGTTTAGTTAAACTTCATATTAAATTCTAAATATTATTAGCAAGATTATTGAATTTCGGAGATTTTGAAAAATCCAGGAAATAATAGGGTTTAATGCCACCATTATTGGACTTCCATTCACTCCTATCCGCCACCACATTCCGAATTCCAGCCTGAGGTACACCATATACACCGAGGATAACATAATGTGTGACAAAACGTAGAGCAAAAACAATTTTCGACTGACTTTACGTTTAGTCTAAAAGTAAAAGAGTTAAACGCCTATCGATATTGAAGATTGATGGTACCACTTATCCCTTGATTTAGCTGACCTTGGCCAGCCCTAAATAAATTCCATTTTGATTTCAGAAACTTGATAAATTGCGAAATATCTGAACAGACAGACAGTTGAAGTAAAATATATTTTTTTATTACAAAATTCCTCTTTTGTTATGCAATTACAGAGAATTCGAAAGACAGGGATTAAAAATAAATGGAGGACAAGAGGGTTTATAATCAGTCACTTATTAAGTTAATACGTATTCGGCAAATATGAGATCACAAGTTAATGAAGCTCATTTTCTCTAAATCTTATGATAATTATGGAAACTAATATTTGATAAAAACTATTAGTTCTTTATATAGTGATCAGGTTATTAAGGAATTTAAATACGGAATAATTATCTTCTCTTAATTCAATTTATGTTACAGCTATGGAGAGTATTAGAGACCAGACCAATAAAAAAAACTCCAAGAAAAAAACAATAAAAAAAAATATTTGGCCCACAATTCAAGTTATCTTTTTTTTTATAACAGATATTTTGTAAAATATTTCCCAATTTATAATTTTTCAATACAAATCTTAATTTGTGTCTACGTTTTTGTTTTTTGGCATAACTTTTAAGAGACAGACATTCAATCATTTTTTTATTTGATTTTTACAAATTATTCGTTCATTTATTAAAATCAAACACTAATTTGCCTTAAAATAGTAATAAAATTGAATCCTTGAAAGTTTTAGTTTTAGCGGAACTAAATTATTGGAAATGGTGTAATTGGAGATAGGAATGAATGATATGTATTCTATTCGTGGTTAAATAACTCCTCATGGCAAAAATAACAAAATTTCATTCATTTCTTTCTCAAATTACTCACTTTCGAATATGAGATAATATGTCTATATACCAGGGGTAGCCAAGGTCTGCCGAATCAAAGGGTATAGGTGGGGGTATTTTGAAGACATTTTCTCAATTAGTCATGGGATATAAAAATTTTCATTTTGTGATAAATACACAAGGGGATTAAGGTAAAAATACAAATATCAAGAGGGGGTATTTTGCAAATCTGTGCTATACCTTGACTACCTCTTCTAGACTTCCTCTTCTATATACAGTATATGGTAACTATGAATAAAAGAATAGATGAATAGCAATAAAAAAATAGAAAGTTATAGATTAATATTTTATCAAAATACAAGTCATTCATAGAAATAATTTATTTGAAATTAAATTTCATTTTATTTCAACTTTTAATTTTAGGCTTAATATTAATCATTTATCTGAATAAATAACTAATTTCAATGAATAAAATATGCATGTAACTTTCTAGTCTTTATGGTTATGCACCTTTTCTTTCGTACCTAATGATAACTCTTATTTGTAGAGATGAGCAGAGGCCGGTCTCAGGCCACGCTCTATAAGTTTGCGGGCCTCCAAGCCCAGGCCGAGGCTCAAAGAATTTAACGAGGCCTAGGCTCAGGTTAATAAATAATAGGCCTAGGCCAGGCCCAGGCAGGCCTTGGGCATATAGTTCAGGCTCAGGCTCGTGATATTTTTATAGACCGAGGTCCAATCTCGAAATATTTTGAGCCTAGGCTCGTGAAGCCCGGGCCCGTGGTTTTCGGGCTTGTGCTCATCATTACTTATTTGATTGGACTTTAAATATAAGATCTTGTATATATTTATCAGGGGTCGCCAAGGAGGTATAGTTTAAATAACCCATGAGTTTGAGATTTTGCAAAATACTTCCCCTCCACTGACTTTTTGCCTTACTCACCCCTGTGCATTTTTAAAGTTTTGGGAAAACTTGTTCCCCAACGTGACTTTTTGGCAAATTTTTCTTAAAATATCTCTCTTTATACACCCCTGACTCGAACGACCTTGGCGATATTTATAATATGAAGTAGCAATAAATATATTGTAGCTCATTTTTAATTATTTTATCAGACATTAACTTTATAGTGAAAATTTTTTTACTGTAAAACTCATTTACAATAAACTATTTATGAACTTTTACTACGTATGGATAGTACTGTATAAAAGATTATAAAAGTATTGCAAAAATAAATGACTAAAACTTTATATATAATTATTAATTAATATTTAAGTTTTTAAAAAAATGATATTTTATTTATGAGAAAAATAACTATTTTTCAAGTTTTTATTTATAAATATTATTGACATTTAATGCATATTTTGTTAAATCAATTGAAACTTAAATAGATTTAAATTAAATTATTAGTAAAACAAAATTCTTATTAATTAACGGAAACAATTCAACACAAGAGAATGAATTCTTAAATTACAGAATAATATAAATAACAGAATAAGTACTTAAATGATCACAATTAACACCAGAGACAGCCGGAGATTAGCTGAAAGAATTGGCAAAAAGGAGCGGATATATGTGTGGAACCCAAGTGATGAGTTTAGAACTCATGCGAAATGCTTTAATATTGGGCCAGGTTAGAATGAAAGAATTTTTATCAAGCTTATCCTTAAAGCATTTGAGGCTAATTTCTTGGTTGTCTCGGTTTAACACAAACAACAATTTGAATTTATTTTGTAACAAAGTTTCTTCGCATATAAGTTAATATAAAAATCAAAAGACATTACAGTATTTTTTCGCTTCGTTTGTAATTTTTTTGCAAATTATTGTCTCAAATTTACTCATTGGACAATCATTTGCAAAACTATTACTTTGGAATGAAAAATACCTGTATATACAGTAATTATAACCCATATATAAATTTATTTAACAATTCAAAATAGAAGATATTATTATTAACAAAATATTCTCAGATATTAAGAAATTATTGCACACTTTAATAGAATAAAAATATTAAGTATATTGACTTAGAATTGAATTCTTATTTTCCAATTATTTTATACTAAATATACTTAATATTCAATTTTGTAATTAATATTTGAAAATACATTAAATTTGTTTTTACATAAACAGAATTTTATTTACAATACTTTGATTTTAAGACAAATTTGTTTTATCCCAAAAGACTTATAAAATATTTTCATGACTTGTTTTTTTGTATTTTGATTTTGTAGTAAAGGCCAATTTTGGAGAATTAGAAACTATCTAATTCTCTAAAACTCATTCATTGAGCAAATGTTTTTATCTAAACTTCTGTTTAATATCAGATAATATTTTAATTTGTGTTTGGTTTTTTGAAGCTTTTGATTTTACAATTGAGATCTAATATTATTCTGAACTAGATTAATTAGTAATAGATTGCGTGTCGAGAATCTAAATGCTTAATTTGGTTCAACAGTTTTGGTTTTGTGGTATTGACTAAAATTATCACTTTATAATTTTTATATTCTGAACAGAATTAAGAATAAAAAAGTTTTTGTTAAGTCTCTTAACTTTTTATTGCTCGAAGGCAATTGCTCGAATTAATTGAGCCTGGTTTAACATCAGTATTTGGAAAATAATGTTGCTTTTGTATCAGATATAAATAAATTGAGCATACATATTCTTTCAGAGATTTTATTTCTTGGTTACTAATTTAATAGTCTGAAAATCATTCTGACCAATTAAATTAGCAATATACATAGTGTTCACTGACACTGACCTGAACAGATTGATTTAACCAGTCTCAATGCCAACTTATATTGAGCATTACCAGCTCTTAAGTGGTAATATTTATTTTATAAATTATTTTAAGAAAACATTTTAAATTGAACATTGCTCATTATAGTGTTTGTTCAGTATGTGTGCTGCAGTAAGTCTGCTGAAAGCATTATTTTTAGCGAATGCCCAGGTATCTTTTATGACTATGCATTTTAGCTTTGACTAAATTGTAGAAAAAATATATAAATTTAAAATTATTACATGATTTTAAAGTAAATAAAAAATCAATATTTAGAAAAAAATTGTCTCAAAGGCATTGGTAATTATTACCCATATTTGTGTCATTATTGTCAAGATTGTTTTGCGGAGTGAAATACAGAGTGTTATTCTGAAGCGTAATGTTTCTCCTATATGCTAGATCGTCTATAATCCACCTGTGTCTATTGAGTACCTCGGCCGGGATACTCATGCCCTGACATATTTGCCTCAGATTATTGACTTCACTCATTAGACTACTAACTCTTTGTGTGTTTCTATGTCCAAGAGAGCTGAGTTCATTGATTTGCCGTCCCATCATTTCCCATTGTTGATTGCGTATAGTAGCAGGACTTGGCTTTTTTGTAGGGTCTTTAGGCTTTCGACCCGCCTTTGTAGCCGCGACTAAAAACTGATTACCAATGAAAGTGTGCGCCGGACCCTCCATAGAGGGGGGCAATACTGGTTCGGATTGGGTGCGAGTCATGTTTGGATTCGGGGGACTCTCAACACATCCACAGCATTGACTCCCAATATGTCTCAGTGAAGACACATTTTGGTACGGGTGCTGATTGTTGTGCTGGATGTAGTGGTGGTGATTGTGACTATTGAAGGCCACATCACTAATGTGTGACGATATGGTCGGTGTCT
>JAQFXN010002616.1:0-12311 GCA_034693365.1 Liacarus xylariae
AGAATAAAAACTTTCATTCATTCATTCATTTTCGTGACCTCTTATCCTTTCGGGTCGGGGTTGAAGTTCAGCAATCATGAACCTCCATTCACTCCTATCCGCCACCCAATTCTGGATTCCGGTCTGAGACAAACCTATTCGATCGCACAGCTCTTATATGTGCGATCGCCACGTGTGCAACTGCAATTGGTACAATAAAAACTTTTACAACTGATTAATAAAATAATTTTGGCCAAAAAACCCGGTACTTAACTTATTTGCCTGACTTTATATTAGCTAGAAACTGCAATCACCCATTAAAATATAATCAAATAATTTCCTTAATTGATCGTTTTATATACAGATAATTTATCTACAGTCTAAATTATTACATTAAATAGTAATTGCATTATAATCATTCCGGGGGCAAAATACTATATAATCTTTAAATATTTTTACTTTCAAATTAAAGTATTTTATTTGTTACAGTTTGCTATAAAATTTTATAGATTATTTCTGCAGCACTTAAAATATCTTTCTCTTTCATCAATATAAATTATTTTAAGCATTTTACTATTATATTAGGATTTAAAATGTTTTGATTCAGACATTTTCCTGAACTGCTTATCGGAAAAATAAATCTTAAGTAATATTATTATTTCATATCTCATTCATTCACGCGACACATTCTTTTTAAGAAATCACATGCATTATATTAAACCATCTTGTTGTTATGTAAGTAAATATAAGCGATTAAAAATAATTAATGATTTAATATAACAGAATAACATTTTTTCATCAATATTTCTAAATTTATTCTTATCATGTTGAAATAATGTTTTTTTAATAAAGAATATTCAATAAGTTATATAATGTATTGATAGCTATAATTCATTCTATTTCATGAGAATATCTAAAAATAGCATTCTTAGCCAACCTAACCCTTTAATTAAACCAATTTGAGCCTGTCACATTTAATTTGTTTTGAAGCATAAATAATTATAAGTTCAATAATTACTTTTTTTCTTATACTTTTTTTTACTGAAAAACAACTTTTGATTTAATTTAAATTCAATAAATATATTGCTTTTTTTGATGGAAATGTTACTATATTTAGAAAATATAATCTCCTTTACAACTGTAGATCAATTTTAGAGATAATAATTTATAGCTTTGATTGACTGAGTGAACAGAGAGTATTTTTGCTGGAAGTATCCTAATCAAATTTTGATTTAATAATTTGTATTTTTTTTCTAAAAAACAAGATTCACTTTTAGGTTTAATAGCTCGAATTATTTTAGCAAATTATTACTGTTATTACTACAAACCGGAAAAATATATTGGTGGTTGTACATTTTTGTTATTACGGTCAAAAGAATTTCACATCAGTCTATTATTGAAGTGAGAAAAAAAGGTGGTTTCTTGGAGAAATTGATGTGTATATGATATTACTACTAAGTATTACTTCTAATTTTGGTAATAACAAACTGAAAAATTCGTTCATTTTAAGGGCAATTTTGCACTACGGGTTTTTATGGTTTTTTTCACCCCGCCTTGGTGGCAATTTAACAGCCGAATCCTTACATGTTAAAATTTGGGCTTCGTGAATATTACTTAGAAGATAATGTTTAAAAAAATATGTTAGCATTTTAAACAGAAATCGACAAAAGAATATTTATAAATTGAAAGAAATATCTAGCTAAATTAATCTTTTTTAGTAACTAGAGCTCGTAATTATTAATAATTATAAGTTTCTTATTCTTTTCAAATTATATAATATAATTTATATTTGTATTAATTTTTTTCCTTTTAACAATATTTCAAGATCAATTAATCTTCTGAGTAATTTATAAAGGAGACTTCTAATATCCTTATATTCATCGATTCTGAAAGAGAATGACTAATTACTGATACAATGCAAATGACTGCACATTTATGCAATAAATCTGAAATAATTCTTAACATTTTATATATTAGTATTTGTTACAATAATTATGATCAGGGATGGGGAAGAAGCTATAGCCCGGAATATCCATATTTAAGTTGACATGGTATCTCAATAAAACAATAGCGAGGTACCCATTGAAAGTAGAAACTCCCTTGAACCTCTGTCATTCTTTCATTTCTCATTATGAAATAAACAGTATTTTAATTCGCATTATAATTGGTAGACATACCTTCAATATTTTGTTTATATTGGCACTAAACAGTATATCTATGTAAAATTTGCGAATTAAAATATGGTTTATAAAAGAAATGTTTACTATCATGTTTACTGTACAAACCAAAACAATGATAATAAATGTGCTATTTTATAAAAAAAATTACCCCTGACCTTGTAATAATAATAATTCTATTAGTTATGACTAGAATTATTTGACTTTCTCTGAAGTGATTTTATAATAATCAAGTGCAAATTTGAAGCAAATTACTAAATGGGTACCTGGGCAAAATTATACAGTTGAAATTTATTTTAACAGTTAAAAAAATTGAGTTGAAAATTTTCCATTTTATTATTATTCCTAAATCTTTAGATAAAATTGAATAAAAACTCGTTTTAAAAAAAATTATAGATTTAATTTCAGTTAAATATCGACCGAAAAGAGATTTTTTCTCATTTATATTATTATAAATTTATTATATCTTTTTAGTAAAAAATTCAAGGCTTTTCTTCCAACTAGAATTTGCCATACAAAGAAGCTCAAGAGGGAGTGTACCCCATCCTTTTTATAAGTTTCTGGACAGTTTCAAAACAACAATTTTTTGACAATTGACCAGATTTTCTTTAATTTTTGTTAAATGTGGTCAAATTATATTAAAATTGAAAATGGCACATTTTATTAGAATATCATTAAAAAAATAAACAGTATAATATTTTGAAATTCAGTTCGAAATTAGAATCGACATATTCTATAAAATTCTGGGCTTACGAAATGCACCCTAATATACCCTTCAGGTATTTGTATAAAAAGTACCCCTCCCAGCACATCTCACCTTGAGCATCAGAATGCATGCTGAATGCATCTATGAGATGCTGCATTACATGTGCATTGAATTTTAAACAAACAATTCAATAAATATAAAATCTTATTTTTTTTTAATTTGGACAGAATTTTTAATCTTTTCTCATTATATTTGTATTTTATATAATTTATAGTATTTTTTCTTAATATATAATTCAGATATAGTATATAAAATATAATTATTATAAATGAATAAATTTCAAGGGCTTAGACATTGACAATAAATAATAAAATAGACTTATTTACACATATTTACAGTTTCAACAATTTTCACAGTATTATACCTATACTATGACTTCTACTACCCTTTCCCTTAGAGCTCATCATAACAGTCTCATAAATTAATCAATGTCTTCTCGTAATTTTCCCATAGCTACTTATATCTATAGCACCTTATATGCTGCCAATTATGTACTATACTTTTAATCTTCTTAGAAAACAAATTAAACATATTTTATACATATCTATAGCTAAACAACATTCTCCTAGACTTGAAACCAGTGTTGAAGAGCTCTCTCTGACAACACTCAGCCAAACGATTGAATGCATAAAATTAATTTCTAATCTCCTATTTTATAATATTAAATCACTTAATCAAATAAAATGTATTTCTCAATACACAGTCAACATATCCCCTCCCCTCTAAACATATGGGTTGTATTGCAGGCCAACAAGTTTTTTTCATACACCCGGCAAAGTGTTTTGCACTAATCGAGTGCTGATTTTTTTTGCCTCCACTCCACTATATATACGGCTGCGACAGTCTTCACATATCAAGAAATTAAGTTTGAAGGTGAATTCTAAGTGCTGAAAAACAAACAAACCAATCTTTATATATAAATATAACTTGTAAAGTGTGAAAGTAATTTTATAAAATCAAGTGTGCACCTTTTCAACTACTTTAATAAGCTATATAAAAAAGTCTACTGTTTCTCGAATGCTGACTTTCTTATATGTGCTATGAATGCTAGAAAGTTGTCTCAATTTCACTGTCAAACCCAGCATCAGTTGAAAACTAATCAAGCCAACAATTGTGGAAAGAAGAGCCAAGCTAATCTACCATATTCGCAACATCACCAGCATAAATCTACTCCGACTAATAAGTTATACGAAAAATCAATGCTTTTGAAAAAGTTTTCTCTTCTCAATAGCAAAGAATAAATAATAAGAAACTAAATTAAAAGAATTTCTTATTAATAAAAAGATTCTTATCGTTTCTGAGAGAATAAAAAAAGTTTTTGTTATTGAATTTTTTGATCGAAGAATATAAATAAAACGAACATTTCTTTATTCAATACTATTGTGTTGTCATAACAAATATAATTCGAGAATTTATATAATTTTCCCCAAACATGTTGTTAACGACGGCTATTATAGAATTATTAACGATAACAATATTATTATGCGGTAAATAAGATATTTTTATGCCTTTTATTGTTTGATTATTAACTGTAAGAAAACATTTTTAATTAATCTATAATTTTGTGCTTATTTACAGTCATTTGTGGCGAATCAAAGACTAATGGCTTTGAATGTGATTCACAGAAGATGGACGAAACGACTCGTTGGCTATTCTTTTTCGGTGACCCCAAACATGATATTCCCGAAACAGAGGCAGAGAGGGCTGAATTTTGCACGTAAGTGTCCAACGTACATTTATTTTCAAGTATAATCGAATTACACAAATTATATAGAAAATACTAAAACAATTCAAAGCACTTTCCACAATAATAATTATACTCTAACTAGGTAACTTTCAATTTTCAGAATCTAATTATTTAATCAAGCATACTGTAAAAATTTAGAAATTAAGCAAATTTTTTAAATTTTCATTAATATGTAAATTATCAAAAGAATACTATATTAATAATGAAAGTATAATAATTAAGCATATCTACTTTATATTGTTGAATAGTATGCTTTTATTTTAAGCCAAAATTCTATTTAATAAATGACATATTAATTATTATAAACAATTTTTTAATAATAGACTTTGATTGTAATTTGATTGATTGTAAAAATACTCTTGCCTCCACGTGCCAAAGTTTTTCTTTAATAGAATAAATTATAATCCTTCAAATTTTTTCTTTTGTTTATGTTATCGCAGGGAAAAAGTAAAAAAAGAGCTATACGTCAAAGATTATGCAAAACGATGTCTTAAAGCGTTTCCATATCAAGTCACCACACTATTAATGTATGGCGTAATTCGTAAAAATAAATACTACTGCACATTCAAGAGAGGCAAAAAAGATATTGTCTCGATGGCCAAGTGCTTGAAAGCAATCAAACCTCAAGGCAATCAGTGTATGAATAAATTAATCGATGAGGCGATGGTCACAATAAACGCGCCTCAAAAGCTCAAAATTGGACTCATTTGTTGGTGAGTTTGACGTCTTCTCCTCTCCCATTCAATGATGCTTTAAATCATTTTAACACTAATTATTAGATATTTGAAAATTCTATTGAATCATAAATAAGCAAAATAACATATTTTTATTGACATATCCTTGCTCATTATGCTAATTGAGGAAAATGCAATCTTGAGAATAAATAAATATTTGTTTGCAAAAAAAACTAGAAATTAGCGCGAATTAAAAACATAATTTCTACTTTGAAAATAGACTTGAGTTGGAGCAATTATATTTGTAAATATCAATTATCCTTGTTAAAGCTTCCGGAATTTTCAATCTGCAAATTACAATCTTGACATAATTGTCTAATTCGAGAAAAAATACCAAATAGGAACATGACAATTTATATCGAGGGCTTATCATTACAGGCTGATTCAGCCTATTTAAAAATTAGTGATAGGATTTTGGAGTATGGTTTAACAGTACAGGCAGTTTTGATAGCCTTTGATTCATTTGAATTACATGTATATTTTCCATCAAACAATTTAAACCTTCTTAAGTAATAAACAGTAAATTTGTTTCAATTTTCTTTTTATTTGTTGGGAAAACACAATGTAATGTACTTTACATTAGTATTATTATATAATATCAATTAATGTTTATCCAGGACAATTTATTATAAGGTCAGGGACTGATTAGAGAGTGAATGATTGCGTTTATTCTCGCCTACCCTTTGGCAATATTAAATATTTATCTATTCAGCTTTGGTTTTTCCAAAACACATTACAAATAAGCTTTAGTTAAATATAAAAATCTAGGCTTCAGTTGAATTAAATGTCTCGCAATGTCTAGTCTTTGAGATATTGATATAAAGCGTAAGAATAACTGCAAATTTCAGGAAATATAATAAAAGTCAACACATTTTTTGGGTTTTTCCAAATAAAATCAGATTAATCTGATTTAGAATTGACACTTATTCTAGTAAAGGTTATCGTTTTATTTCTTTAACCTGTCTCAATTTCAAAACACTGATAACAATTAGAGAGTATTTTTTAAATGACGTTACATTATTACCTAAGCAGAACTATTTTTATCATGGACATCGAATTAAATAGATACTGTGCATACACATATACATTCTCAGATACCACACTGGCATTAAAGAAATCACAATTGAAATCAGGTTAACTTTTACAACAAAACTCAAATTTTAATACCGATCTTACTTTATAAAAACCATTACTAATCAATGATTAGTAATCATAATTAAGATTAAAAATGACTTTGAGATTAATTTATTTCAAGTAATGTTGAAATAGAATTGAGTCAAAGAATGAAAGAGTAAATGATGGAAATATGAATTTGCAGAGATGATGTTTAGAAAATAATATTTTCAACTTTAGATTTTTTATTCATTTCTAAACCTATTAAACTGTTAACTCCTTATTCATCTTTAATACTTTCATTTATTTATTTTATAATTATTAAAGTCAATATTCTTTAATTTTTCTTGTTGATTTAGAGATTGATGGATAGTTTTATTTTATGAAATTAAAGCTAAACTATATATTTATAAATTTTTAGCAACGGTAGAAGAATCCTATTTATTCTACAACTAATTATTGCATAAAAAAAACTTCTGATGAAAATGCTTTTATCAGTTAATATCGCAAAAATTATTTTTCTATATTTTTCAGTAATGTCACAGTTCAATCTGTGCATATTATGTTGGAAATATTATTTAGCATCCTATTTTTTCCTAAAAACTTTTAACATTTGTCCAAAAACTAGTTATTTTTTAATTATATTATCTTGTTTTTATTGAAATATATACTGAATTTGTGTAAAAGTTGTTCGCGCTTTTCCTGTCATAAGATCGAAATCAAGATTAACATTTAGAATATTAAAATGTTTTCGAAATCAATAAAATGAGGAAGGCTCAATTTCTAAGGGAATCCCCAGATATAAGGCATGATTTGAGATATAAAGTAAATAAAAATTTTTATTGATATTTAATTTAATCGCTTAATATTCGTAAAATATGCGAATTTATTTCACAATCGGAATTTACTGTGAATCATCTGAAGTGTGCTCGGGTAGAATTCTCAATAATTTCACACTTGTATGCAATTTTAAACTACAAAATAAAATATTTTAAAATTTTCTTATATACTGTAAAAACTACTGTACATTAAATATTAAGGAAAATGTGGCAATACTGAATTAATTACGGAATAATATTAGAGTTTATTATTTACCCTGGCAATCATCTTGAAAACTACATTTCATATTCTGGAAAATCTGACAATATTAAATTAAATAAATATTTTGTTTTGATTTAATCTAGCAATTATTACAAATTCGAAGAATGTGTATCCCATGAGGCACAGGAAAGCACGTCACCTGATTGTCGTGATAAAACAATCACGCTAATTGATCAGCTGCTCGAAGGCTATACGGGTCAAATGATCGGACACATCTGCACAGCGTATAAACGTGAAACGGACCAATGTCAGAAGATATTGCGCACACCTAAAACATGGAGCCGAGCGATCACAAATCAAACTAGATACAAATCAATATTGCCCCCGTTCATCGATATTCTCGAAAGTATTCCGGCTTAAATCATGAAAATGTTCTGTTAATTAATATTTTTATATACAATAATTTCATACATTGAATGTGTTTCATATCACTAATCCTTATACACAAATACAAAATCATCATTTAATTTATATAAACATTACGTACTTTTGTATAATTCCTAACTATTTTTGTATAGTTTTTTGTAAAAATATTTCCTTTATTTCATATTTTTTTTGATATCGTTTTTATTCAATAAAGTTTAATATCTTTGACATTTTTTGTGTGTCTCTTATTTAGTTTATGTTCATTCTAACTTGTCAGAACTGAATATAAAAGGTAGAATCAGTTTTATTGATAAATCCATAAATAGATACCCTTGATCAGTCAAAATTAAAGGTTCACTCAAATGTCTAAAATATGGATTTCATTTCCATTGATTAATAAATTAATTAATTTTAATAAGCTTTCTAGATTGGTGAAATTATCCTTCTTTTATTTTTATAACTAGTAAATATATACAGTTAAGAGAAATCCTAATCGAGAGTTGTCTCTGTAAGTTAGCTTATCTTACATTACAGTCCATACGAAATACATTATGCAGTGAAGTCTAACCTATTCTCTCCTCTCGCTTAGGATTTCTCTTAACTGTATCCTGTATTGCTAATAATACAGTATAGTATGACGAAAATCTTTTTATACACTTGTTAAAGAATTTTATTCAAACATAATATAAAAGGCACAAGTTTATTTTATGAAAATTTTATACACAATGATTAGGGTTAGTGGGATTAATGGGATTCGCGTATTTTTTATTAGATATGTATTTATAAGCTGGAAGACGTCATCCTTTTAAAACTATAATATAGAATATACAGTAGTTTTAAAATGTTAAATATATCTTTGATTTAAATGCTTCACAAATTCAAACCCTTTTAAGATTAAATGCGATTACTGATGAGATAGGCTCAAACAATAAGTACTATTGAAAATGCAAAGATAAGAAAATTCAGAATAAGTGATTAGAAAATTTTTGGTCATACTTTAATATGATGGGTATGTAAGGGCACTGAGTATTTCTTGGCAATTTTTTTCTCAATTAATTTCTGATCTAACAATATAAGCTTTTTGCTTTGAGTAGAAAATGGGGGCTTAAAATATTAGTAAAAGCAATACGTAAACTGTTGTCTGAGTTTATTAAGAAAACTCTGATTAATAAAGTTTAAAATGACTATTCATTAACGACATCATAGAGTGGGAATAAAATGTGTGTTTAATGAATAAATGAATTGAGTCGAAAATTTTATTATAAAATATTAATGATTAAAATTAATAAAATTTTAGTAACTATATATGTACAGTATTTTTAATCCAAATTTAAGGGAATACTAACCTATGCCCACGCAATTCAACATAAGCTGATTTATTTTAATATTAAATATAACCATTAATTATGGCACTAATTAACCACTTCTCGTGCATATGACCAAGAACAATATTTTTTAATTTATTGCGTTTAACCCGTTACTCACAAATAGTTATTGTGAATTTTGTTTTGGTAGCGGCGGTTAAATAATATCTGAAGATATAATTCTTATTTTCCTGTATTAATAATTCATTGTGAACTAAATATTTTATTTTTATAATTTAATACGAATTATTTTGCAAGCGCATTTTATAAATTTTAATTCAACATTACTCAGTACTCGTATTATTGAATTTAAATTTACGATAAACGTCATTGATATTGTTTATTGTGTTAGAATCGTAAAGCAGGTGCTGAATAGTCTTTACTCCTATTGTCTAGTCGGATTTACTATTATTCTTCTAGAGACTAATAGAAATATTAATTGCTAGGTGCCAATTATTCTAGGTTATAAATATAATAATTAATTCATTCCAGGTACGTAATTCGAGTTTGGTAAATCAATTCTAACTAGGATATGTGGAAAAATTTCGGTTTTTAATATTAATAATTATATATTTGACTATATTTAATGTGTTATTTTATCTATATTTGCAAAATATTCTGCAAATAACTTATTATTTACTGTATATGTATTTAATTATTGAATCACTGATCAGGACTACTGACGCAAATTCAAGTATTTGAGGAATATATATACACTATATATGAGTTATTTCTTATTATTATATTAACTAAATTTACAAATATATCTCTGAGACTGATTTGAAGAACAAGTAATTTTCCATTCACTTAATCAGACATCAAAGACATCGATGCGAACGTAAATGTAGAATTGGGTATTTCATATGGTTTTAATCAAGGTATTGATTTTAACATTTTGAACTATTGATTAATGATCGATGAATGATGCATGTTAAATATTATTTAATATTTGATATCTCCTGCTAATTGGATATCAATATATGCGAGCAGACAAAATCTAAATTAATCCTGTACTTTATTATGAATTGTACACTGCTTTAATTTTTCTTAATTGTCAATAAATATATTAAATTTTCTATGAAAATTCTAGCTTGTAATTGTGTCTGGTGAACACTAAACTTATAAATATTGTAAGGGTTAGCCAATCTCTGTCTGAGAGGAACTTATTATATGTTTTATAATTATTGATAACAGTTTTTCAAATGCTTATTAATTTATAGAACATTCTAGAAAACTGCAATTTTCTATTAATAAACAATTAGACATATACTCAAGGAAATATGCAACTTATTTTGATACCATTGCAAATATTTCAATATCGATATAAGTTTTGTACTTTGAAGACTAGATCTTATATTTATTTGCATAATTTTGGTAAAGTCAAATTTATCTTATAGAATTCATCATAATTCATCTAGATTCTGCTAAATGGTCTTGCAGAGATAGTCAAAATACTTTTAATTAACGTCATTTTTAATAGAATTCTGCAAGAATTTGATGATTGCGCAATACCCACCCCTGGTATTCCAATACTGCATTAGTATATTAAAAACATAGTAAATAAAGTTTTTAGTCGTTTTATTTATTAACTATGTTGACTTCTCTAAAATTATGCAAATAATTATAGAACCTATTTAATTAAAAAGAAGACTTATCGTTTTTGACATATGAGCAAAGGATATGGAAATAGGCATGGAAAATATTATGTTTTTTTATCTTTATATCTATATTTACGCTTAATATCTTTCCATTGCTGTATAAAACGTATCATCAGTTATAAAAGTGATCATCAAATAAAAATGCATAAAGAAGTTCTGTTAAATATTACTTTGGCTTAAATGTTAGGGAAAGGTATTTGAAAAGTTGTTAAACAGAGGATATTTTAAATATACATTTTTCGATACCCTTTTTATTATATACTAAATAAAGCTAAATTAAACTTTGTCGGTTTCTTAATTGTGTAATTCTGAAGCTCGAGGGCATACTTTAATTATATAGTTGAATTGGACTGGCTCTAACTCATTTGCATTGGTCCGGTCATGTGCTGAGTAAATCTGAGTATCGAATGTCTTTGACTGAACCCCACATCTGTAGACCCAACAAAACGTGATAATCACATAAAGGATTATTGTGCAATCGAGTGATACAGGATATGGATTGAGATGGGGGTGAATGTAATGCAAAATTCATTACCTCCAACCCCACCCTCAAAGAATAAGGTGGAATAAAATAAATAAAACATTAATGGAATACGCACGATAATAATTAGTTTAATATCAGATTAGGTAATTAGAATCATGAGAATTCCAGGTTCGAATTAATCTTACTGCTAGTTTATTTTAATATTCGTTATAGTAAAACCCATTTATCTTTTTTATGTTGATTAATACAAATTGTGGAAAGAATAGAAATAAAATTTAATTTAATTTAGTAATTTATCCAGTTTTTATCTTATTTATGTTGAACTAAATGTGCATGTTAAATTTATTAGCAAACATACCAATATGACTTTCCAATATACTTTATAGAATTTTCTCATGATATTTATCAACAATATTAAAATAAAATATGTTACATGTTAATATAGATTTTTATTTTATTCAGTTGCTCTAATCGTTATAAAATATCAAGATAGAAAGTATATTTTAGGTGTTGAAAAGGTTCGCGGACAGATTAACCCTTAATGTAACCAAACGACATTATTAGACACGTCTCTGACAAAGAAATTAATTTATATTCTGATTAATTACTTGTATTTGTTGAAAATTGAAGGATAAATTATCAGAATTTTAAAGTTCATGGTCAATATTTTGTAAATAGTTAAAAATGGCAAGTGGCCAATAAATAACTTCAAGTGGGTAATTCCAAGTCCTTTCTACCGAGTGTGATAACAGGTTTTATATAAGAAGCTATCGATCAAAAACTAGGTATCGCACCTATACCTATATCTTACATGGGGTAGCT
>JAQFXN010002617.1:0-12310 GCA_034693365.1 Liacarus xylariae
CTTCCTTTAAATAGTAATGATGTTTATTAATGCTCTCTTTTAGACTGACTCCACCTCTTAAACAGTATAAGAAATGTCACGATAAGTGATTCTCAGAATCACTTTTGTTATCCTCAGTAATAGAGAATTGCGTTAATGAACCTTGACAATATGCTAATTAATTATTAAATCCCTATTAAGCACTATATCTAAAATTATTGCGCTTTAGAACAGTCAATTAACTGTGCATTTTGACAATTATTGCTTCAAAGTTTTTTCCAATTAGACTAAACATGAACAGAACTGATTTCTGTCCTGTCTTGTCCTGGTGAAGATTTATTCTGTCCTGTCTGTCAGATCTCATTAACAAAGCATTATTTCTTTTTTTTATTAAAAACTCAAATTACATTTAATTACATATTAATACAAATCTTTGATATAATATTATACAATAGCTATACTACAATGTAAAAAGCAAATGGTTAACAATAGTTTGGTCCTCATTCAGTTTGTCCTCACGCGATGTATGAGATTCTTTGGAAATTTGTAATTTGAACCCGATTTTAAAAACTATAGATAGCATGCCCCCTGATTTTGTATATGTTATTTATTTTTGATTGTATTTGACTATATTTTAATCCAATGGTTAAATAAGAATCTGACAAGTGAGCTTTCCATGCAGAACCCCTTTGAAAAAAATCACAACAAAATTAACGCCCTAGTTGATCCTGAAAAATTGAAACTCATCAAAGGTTGATAAATAACATTTGACTAACTCATTTTTCTCTAAAATTTAACTTCTTGAACATCCCTCTATCATAAAGGGTTTGCTTTTATGAGGGTCCAAAAAGTCAAGCTTTTTCCTAAAAAGTGAAGCCACCAAGGGGGAAAATTATTTTTTATTTATTTTAATCTTTGACATGTCCTCTTTCATTTGTCATATGTACCGGCTTAATATCATCAAGGGGAAAAACAATAAACCTGATTGTATGGTTCTTTAATTATAAAATTGTTCTAACAATTCTATGTTTCGAGAATATAAATATTTCATTCCCAGAAACAAATTACAATATTTCTCAAAATTGTCACAAATAGTAATTTTTTTGTGTATAAAATTGTAGAAATGTTTTGAATTCTTTTAAAATTCTGTTAAATTTTTTAAATTGTTAAAATCACTGACATTGTGAGCATCAAATAAATCAAATGGTTTAAATAATTGTAAGCAAGGATAACTAGAGAATATCAGCCAAAAATTACTGATTCAAAATTTGAATCAAAAATGTCGAATTAATTCATACTGAATAAAGACAAAGTGGTTTTATTACCTTACTTCTTTTAAATATCTTGCTGAAATTTTTAAAACTACGCTTTTTAAAATATAAGTAATATTGGCAATATATCACAACTTTTCTGTTTAAACCTTGTTGACCATCGGGGATAGGCGAGGGGGTACAGCCCGGAATATCCCCCTCTGGGAAATTTTTTAAACATTACGTCTATGGGAGAAGTACTGGCGATTAGCTATAAATACTGGCGAAAAACAAATAACCCCTGACTTTTTGACCTCGGTCTATCTCTGTTAAACTTACTGTTGCTTTTAATTAATTTTCTATTAAAATATCTTTTTGTATGCGAAAGCAGAGTAACATTTTAGATCTACTGTTACAGTAGGAATGAGTAATGGGAGTGGGAAGGGGAGTATAGCTAAAATACTGGCATCGAAAAATGACCAAAATACTACCTCCCTATAATTTTCGCAAAATATTTTAACAAATATTTGGAATATTCTGTGCAAATTCTTAGAAAAATAACATAATTTTATTAAATTCTTGCTAAATTTGATCAAATTTTGGTAAATTCTTGAGAATTAATCGAAATTCTGTACATTATGTCATTTTTAATCAAATTCTGTAAGAATTTGAAGATTGCAAAATACCCTCCCCTATACCCCCTGCGACTTTGAGCCTCTTATCAGTACTCTATACCCCCTGACTTTGAGGTCATTGTCATCCCTAATCTACCGGTAGTGTATATTTCTTCCATTGTTTCAAATTCAAAAAGGTTCAGATCTGCTAATTCATCAGATAAGTGCACAAATACTCTATTATTCACCCGTCCATCCACTGCCCAAATATTTGAGTACTGTTACAGTACTGTATGCCAATAGCGATCATTTATATATTAAATAAAGGAATTTTAGAAAACTTTGCTTCAAAACACTGTTTGACATAAACAGAGCACTAAAGCAAAGATTATTTAAAGCGATTTTCAAAATTATTAGTTTTGCGAAACCGTATTCATAGCAAACAAGTTGTTTGAACTGCGATTGCATTGCGAACACTCATTCACTTCAATGCGATCTAAGCGTGTGATGAGTGAGTCAGCTATCGCTTGACGACAACCTCTCTCTCTCTCTCTCTTCTCTGCAAATCATTTCTACGCATAAACTGTGAGACAAACAGATAAACAAAGCTATCGTTTGTTGAATTTGTCGTCATTTCAACGCTTGTCTGCAATACTTTATTATTTGTATTGCATTTGCCGTTCATTCAAAGCAAATACTATTCAATCAATAGATTGGAAAACATTTTGAATTAATTTACTTAATATTTGTTTCACACAATTGGACTCTAAGATGGTTTCGGGCGGAATGTCTTGCGTTAAATACCTTTTATTCGCATTCAATCTGGTGTTTGTGGTCAGTAGTGGTCGTAATGAACGCCCATTTGTCTGCCATTAAGTCATTAATTGATTGATTGATTGAACCCATTATTTATTGAACAGATATTCGGAATACTATTACTTTACGCCGGATTCACAACAGTGGCGAAGATCGGCGACTATAAGGAACTGCTAGAGGAGGCGCCCAATAATGTGGCGGTCGTTCTGATTATTGTCGGATTCGCTATATTTATGATTGCATTCCTGGGCTGTTGTGGTGCTATCAAAGAGAACTACTGTATGCTCACAACCGTATGTACTCTCCATTCAATCAAATTTATAAATAATTGTTTGAGTTTTACGTTATATTAATTACAATTCATTTGACCCGCAGTTCAGTTCAATTATATTATTGATTCTTCTCATTGAACTGATTGGCGCCGGACTTATCTTCGCCTTCAAGTCTAAGGTTTTATATTTTAATTTAAATTATTTTTGATTTAAAACAATAAATTGATTGTATAATCAGTTGAGGACTGCGGCCGAAGAGGGGATCAAAAAAGCGATTGAAGGCTACAATATTACTACTCCCGACTCACCTCTTAATAAGGTTATGGACGACATTCAGCTGCACATGAATTGTTGCGGTGCTATCAACTCATCGGACTGGCACGTGAACAAGCAGTTTAAAGATCCGAATCAATTCCCGTTCTCTTGTTGTCCCGAATCGGTGCACACAAACGAAACCTATTGCAGACCCCCGCCCAACCCCTATACAAAAGGTTTAATATTCTATTTTAAAATTTAAAAAAAACATTAAAATAATTTCAAATAAAACTATAGGTTGTGTTCAATCATTGGACGATGAAATTCGAGGCTCTTTTGGACTTCTGGGAGGTATAGCTATCGCAGTGGCAGTGATTCAGTTGATTGGAATCATATTCTCGTGTAGTTTGAGTCGAAGTATCAAAAGGGAGTACGAAGTCGTCTAAATATTTGATATCAGACTTCTCTGACTTGTTTTGTGTGCCTTTAATCTCGACTTCAAATCAATTTATAAATATTTGATTTCAAATATTAAGTCAAAATAAAAAGTAATCTTTAAATTAGAAATATTTCGAAAAATAATCAAATATTTGTTTTTCATCAATCACTTCAGTTAAAGCTTTGAATTCACGTTATTTATAAAAAAATGTTATTATTTCATATAACTATATGAATGAGTAATTTGTAATTTGAATCCCGTTTTAAATATCAATATTTAATTTCAAACAATCATTACTTTAAAGCATTTGAATAAAAGTTAAAAATTATTTCAATTATTTTAATTGTGATATAAATTTATATAATAATACCCATATGTATGACACATGAAGTAGAATTAGTCAGTAATTCGTCAACTGTTATAAGGGATGTGTTGACAGCTTTTACTTCAATTCTCAATAAGTTTCCTCTTATTGTAAAATATGTTCTAAAAATTGAAAGCAAAATGTTTTGATGAAATATTTTAATCGATTTAATGCACAAAAACATTAATTTGAGTGAAAGTACACACAGTTTTGCCAATTTATGAATTTATAAATTCAAATATTTATTATTCAATTGAATAATTACATCAAGACTTTGTAAAGAAACTATAAATTGATTGATATAACCCACAAATGGAGTACTAGATTGTTGTCAAATCTCTAATTAATTGTATTTATAATAAAAATTCATATAAACAATGAAAAGATTTGTATAAAAAATTTTATTGAATCAAATCAAATGAATAAAAACGAATTCGTCTTAAAGTTTGTTTTCAATTAATAAAACCAATTCTTATTAACGAACAACAAATATCATTCCAACGAATTGTTGACTGCATGTCATTAAGCATAATATGCATATTATGTAAATTCATTCGCTACAGACAATATCACATGCATGATCATTTATTGAAACATCCACTTATCTATCATGGTAATGCGCTATTAAGATTAAAATTAGAAAACTAAGAGAAAAATAACAAAATAAAGTTGTTTATTCAAAATTAATCAAATGAAGAAATAAAGCAAAAACTTGAATCAAAATTATTTTCATACTTTGAAATAACGCATAATACAAAATTAAATTAATATCTTATACCTCGCTCTTTTTTTAGTTACCATAACGTAAAGTCTTGTCTGCCCGATAGATATTGTACAAGCAAAAATAGTAATGTTCTTAGAATTAGCCATCAACTTCTGATATACACTTACCGTAAGCTTAAAATCATTTTATATCAAACAAAAAATAAATTAAATAAATCTTGTTATTGTAAAATGTTCAATTAAAGTTTCAAGTAGTTTTATGAAATAACCTTAGTGATTTTACAAGTAATTATTGCATAAATAAAAACTAGGTTCACCTAAGAATACACTATTGTAGATTTGTAATACCAAGAAGGTTATTCATATGGACATGGGTATGGGCAATTCGACGATAGATTGTATTGTCAGTTTGTTTATATTAATAGTTTGATTTCAATGAATTTTCTTTATTTTTGCATTTTATCTTATATACTAGGTACAGTTCTTTTATAGCATGATAAATCAATATTATTATTTAATTATTTAAACCAGATGATCATTAATTTTTAAAACAATAAAATTAAATAATTATTTTTAAAAATTGAAATCATATAAAGTTCAAAAATCTATTGAATATTATCAAAAGGTAGAAAAGGCCCAGCAATGTAATGAAAACAGATTAAACCTTTCAAAAGATCGTCCTTTAATAAATGACTTTGTTATTATTAAATGGAATAAAAGTATTATTTTATTTAAGCATTGAAATTATTATATGTGAAAAAAGTTCTTCATAGGAAGTTTGAGAATACGACACAACTAACTACACCAGTGCTATATTTGTGAATTAATGTGTTATAAAGTGCGCTTTAAGTGAATGAATATTAGTTATAATGATTATTTTGAACATATAGTATGAAAAAAAGTTAATAAGTAAATAATCTCTATATTTATTAACTTATATTTATTGGTCAGAAATTGAGAAATCCAGTTGAGCTATTGATATTGTGCTATTTAACAGTAGTTTACAGTGTTATATTCCATATACTCCCTTTAAGAGTAAATTTTGCCTTTAAAACAATATTAAGTTTGGATTATAGATGTCAGGAGTTCTCAAACAACTTTGAATTGTATTTCACAAAAATAAAGATAAGGACAGACAATACAACAACTATGTTATCCGTCGATAAAACACTCTAATGATTAATAAAGTTGTTTTATAGTTAAGGAATATTTACTCTTTGATATAGTGACCACTGAAGGTGAACCGGTATTTAAGTTATTTTGAGTGCTAATGTTGTAGGATAGGTTTGGGTACAGCACTGGACACTAATAGCAGGTACGCAAAGCGTAACTTCATTAGAAGTCCTAAACAGGAAAAGAGTAGGCGACTGGATGTCCTATAATACAGTATCTTTTGTGTAACCCTAGAGGAATCCTGAGTTACGCCATACAAGAGGGTAAGTCGCATAGCAGGTATCAAATATTAAAAAATTGTAAATAGTACTTTTAATATAAAATTTTTATATTATAACCTTTAATATTAATTTTATAAACGTATCCGGTCGGTTATAAACCTGGATTAAATTACCTAGTTAAAAGACTTATTTAATTGTAGTTCAATTGAATTTTGAGTCCAAACCGAAGGTCAAAATGTGGATTGTATTGAAATTCATTTATGTATTAAAAACTCTTATATTTATTAGTCTTTCTCTTACTCTTCTATTTTACTATAAAAGAAAATAATGTCTGTTTTCAATTACACAATGCTTTATCATTTTCAATGAAAAGAGATTTGAGTCCACGTGCGCACAACTCCTTAGATTTGAACCTAAAGAATCGACAAATGATGAGTTAATCTCGAGGAAATAGGTTGTTTAATCAGATGGTGTTCTCATATGTAGACACCTGATATCCAGCTCAAATCACTGAGTGTGCAATTTATTTCACCACTGAATTTATGGACTTTTCAAAGATTTACTAAATTACATTGATAAGATCTTACTTTTCAATTATATATAATAATGCAGCATTATTAATGACATTTAAATTGTATTCAATGGGGACGACATTATTACTTAAAGATTAAAATCATGAATTTATTCAAATATAAGTTCAATTTTTTGAGTGAAAGTGGTTGAGGAATCAAAAATCTCTTCTATGTTGGACTTTAACGTAATTGAGATTTTTATCAAAATAATATCTCTTTTTTATAATATACATCGAAATAAGGATGTTCATGTTTATTAAGAGCTTTGCCGTTTGTTATTATGATCAGGGATAAATAACGAAAACATAGACAAAAGTTATAGAGAGAGTACTTTTCAGAGATCACCAATAGTGCAAGGTGATTTGCGAAAATTTTCTATAAATTCCAGAGGGTATACCAAATTCAAAAATATGAAAAATGCACAGGGTAGAAATTTTGAATAGAATTTTTTGCACGTGGCGCAAAAGGGCAGGGATTATTTTGTAAACATCTTAAATTCAGGGGGTATTTAGACTGTACACACCCTTAACGACTCCTGGTATTTTTGGAAAATTCATTGACAGTACATAAACTCATCTGTTTTTATCGGGAAATTATGATAGATTTTCATAAAAGGAACGTGGTTAATAATTAATCAGTTTTAATCGAAAGCCTATACTCTCATACTTTCGCATAAGGAAAGCTGTTTTGAATCTACCCCCTTGACCATCCTCTTTATGATAAAGTTAAATAGGATGAGTTTATTTACAGACATATTTCTAAAATATTAATTCATATATTCAGTTGGAGTTGAAATAACAGCTAAATTTGTATATCGAAGATCCTGAACACCCAATCTAATTACTGGGTTAGATTATAATTATCAGCTGATATAATCAAAAAAAGACACTCGAGATTCTTAAATACTTCGGTACTTAAACTAGAAGAATATTGGGAAATAAAATAAAATAAATTAAATATAAAAGTCTGCACTTTATTGTTTCAAAAGGTTAGTCAAACTTTTAGTATTTATTAATTAATTACTCATTAATTTATATTTAACTTATTTTTGTAGTAAAAAATAATATAAATTTTTTTTAATAATGTTAAACAATTCATTATTAGTTTTTGTCTCATTAGCCCTGGGTAAGTTCATCATTATCATTTAACACAGGGTAAACTATGAATTAACAAAATAGTTAAAGTTTATTCTTTAATTTCTTATTCAATAATGAATATTAGTTAGTGTATTTCTAATGAAGAATCACATCCTGTTTGTTCCGTGATATTCGAAATGTTGCTGGTAATTTAGGAATATTTCTATGTTTTTTAACAGAAGTGTTCATGCTGTAATATTCTAGTAGGAAAATTTAATTAGATTTCTTCTATATTAAGGAAAAGTTCGAAGTTTAAAAATATTATTGTTTTTAAAACTGTATTGAAAACTTAGGAAAATTTTTTTTTTAAGAATTATTCTTGCTAATACAAAGGAACCACTAGGTTGATTAGACATTGATACTTCCAATTTGATATAATCTTAAACCTTTTAAACTAGATCGAATATTAAATACCAAATGAAGCAAGATTTTACTGCTGACAAATATTTATTTGTATTTTAAGAAATAAGATGTTTGACATGGTTTACTTTTCTCGCATTCAATCAATTATTAATAAATAAAATTTATCTTGATTTAATTTTTTTTAAAAATTCTTAAACTATACTTAGTTAGCTGTTTTAAGCTAACAGCAGCAGCTGATCCGATACCTAGCAAGGCAGATTTATTGAAACAAGCCACTGACCTGGATGTTAACGCAGTGAAAATAGTGGAAAAATTGAGAACAGAGGGTCGAACAGGATTAGCACCTGGTCTGGATCAAGTTAGAAATAATGTCCGCGACACTGCCGACAAATTGAGCAAGGCTACAACTCCTGATGTCATATCACTGCTCAGTTCAACATTAAATTATTTGAACAGATTTTTGAGCGTCGAGTTAGAGGTTTTGATTGCTTTGGATAAACAAATCGACCATTTGTTAGACATCGCCGCAGCCCTTGAAAAGAGAATTGAAGCCGGAATTAAACAATTAGGCAATACTGCCATTGGAAAAGCACTCCAGTCTGAAGGCGATAGACTGCAAGCAGTGATGGACTCTTTGAAGAAAGCCAAAGACGGACCCACTATTCAAGAAGTGGAGATGAATCTGGTGGACATTATCACCGTGGTCACCCAAGAACTGGGACCTATTAATATTCCAACTGTACCTTCGATTGCTGTTTAATTATGTTTAAATTCATTTTATATTTTGTTATTTATGGTTTATAGCTAGGGTCAATTGTTTATTCTATGCAAAAAAATATAATATTTAGCATGGTTGACTTAACTTAAATGAAACGGCATAAAATTTTTGATTTTAATTTGTCATAATTTATAATTTGTTTAAGATTGTTAAAAAAAATTCTTGTTATATAATTTACATACTAGACTTAGGCGTATGGTTGCAGGTTGAAAGCCGTTCTCTGATCGTTAACATGCGTTACTTATAATTTTAATTAAGAGATTTTGTTTTGAATTATAATAAATTTTTTTTTGTTCTGTTTATCAATTTTTTCCTCTGTTTTCAAATTACTAACTAATTGTTAAACCTGGAGAAAATTGCTGACAAGAAATTTAAAGATTTAAATTTTTTATGAAGGTATTAAAAATAATCCATTTGAATAAAAGAACAAATTGATAGATTTACAAAAAATTTGTCACCTATTGATTCCCACTGTTCTAAATTCACTCTTCTATGATTTTTGAATCCAAATCAATATAAGAAAGTGTGAAAACAGAACTGTGCGTTAATATCTTTACTGTGAGCGCTAAAGAACATTAGGAACTGCAACGCAGTTCAAATATATACAGCCGTCGCAAATCGAATTTGCCTAATCCTTTTTATACTGTCCATATGTAGTCCAATATTCATGCTCAATTTTTTTAAGGTTCAAACTTAAATAAAATTGAACCTAATTAATTCAATAACTATTGAAATGTTCAAGATTATTATTTAAGTTTAAATCAAAAAATGAGTGTTAATATGTGACTACATATGGACTACCAGATTCAAATGAAAGTACCAGGGGTAAGAATGTCTTTTCCTAAATCCTATAGAAATACTGTAGGATTTAGGAAAAGATATTCTTACCCCTGGTACTTTCATTTGAATCTGGCAGTAATAGCAGAGAACTTAAAGTTACCTTCGGTGAAATGGCACGAGAAGTGCTAGACTTTGAAAATCGATTTGAATAATTTTTAATTTTATAATAGATAACATTGAATCAATTGTTTCCGCCTGTTTTTAGTGGAGATGAGTTGATTGGTTTAAATTTCTTGCAGAGATGCTTCTGTGATTAACTTGAAGCTTTAACCTGGCACATCCCAATTATAAATTCAACCATTGACGAGAAATTGAATTTATATTCTTTGTATTTTTTCAATTTAAAAATTTTAATATTGTTTCGATTTTATAAATGTTAAAATTGCTGTTTTCTTACATACATGGTTGGAAAGGTAATTTCAAACTATGTTCGAAAATCTAGGTTATATTAAATTCCAATTTAGTTGAAAATTATCTTTATTCTCACATGCATCAAAATATAATAATTACACATTCATTCAACACAGTTTGAAATTATCTTTCCAACGATGTATAAATCATATGGGTAAATTGATAAAATATTTGTTCAAAGCATATATTATAATAAAAATATTGCAATTTTACTCTTAAAAAATACCAAGGGTTGGACACCCTGAAATTTTGCAAAGTAAACTATAATCGGACATTTTATCGATTAGTAAAATCAAAATTTCAAATTTTAATGGCTGCTAAATCCCTTGCATTGTGGTACCTACCAGTCGTAAATTACACAAATCGCATTATAAAATTTACAAGTATACTATTAATCGTTTTATTTTGAATAAATAATTTTGTTTTGAAAGATCTAATCAATTACTGACCAAAGTATTGAAGCAGGGATGTAGAAGGTACAAAACGTTAGGGGTGGTATGCTGGGCTGGAATCCCCCTTCCACATCCCAAATACTGAAGTAATATCACTTATTTTAGTACAGTTTCTCTGTATTTGGAATCTGTGAGTGAAAAACTATATCACTTTGGAATTGAATCTTTGAATTAATTAATATAATCTTATCTAAATCTTATCTACTGTATAACTTGTGAAATTATAATTGCTTTAATTCAAAAAAAAAATTATTAAAATATGATTGTTATAACAAGTAAATTATTCAAGAAAGCAAAATCTTTAGTTAAAATCAAATAGCTTTATAGCTCAAAAATAATTGAGTAATAATAAAATGTTTAAAGAATAGTAACAGAAACATTTAATGAATTTTTTTACAATTAGCAGTTAAAAGTCAATTTGCGTATAGGCAGGGGGTGATTCATATCGCGGTGGCGGACTAGATAATGAAGGTGAACAGGATGGTGACTTTAAATCAATTCTTGCTTCATTAATTGCTTCGTCTTCATTAGCAGTTGCAATATTGGTTGAATGACATGTCCAACGCAAACCACCTCTAGTAGTTTGATCGGCAAATAATTTAAAGTATCTCATTATAACTCCAATAAAGAGCAACGTTAGAGACACAGCAATAAAGTAATATATGAAGTGCTTATCGATTCCAGTCAATACAAATATAAGTACTATAGATGATATAATTACAATGGTGACAACTAAATATAGGTTTGGTTGTCCAGTACAAAGTGGCACATTTGAGTAGCTTGCAAAAAAAAGTTTAAAAGAAAAAATTATATATTTACTTGCTAACAGAATTTATTAAAATTTAATGTTTAATTCTGCTTGAACATCGTCAACTCTCCTGAATCTAGTGTAGGGCAGATCGCACTTTAAGAGTTTATCACTTAATTTTTCAAATCTGTTTATAATTTAGTTTTTTATTTTGTATTGAATTAATGAATGTGAGAAATAAAAATCAAAAACGAATAGAAAACATTATTATGGCTTAACATTTTACAAAATAGCATTTTGGCTAAATTTGACCAAATTTTGATAGATTCTTTGTCTTATTGAACATATTAAGAATAGAAAACTATTGGAAATTACTTATTAAGCGATTTGTGATTAAGGTTTGAATAGTGAAAACTAATGATAAAAATAACAAAAAAACTAACTACAGTCGTCCAGAAATTAAATGGCACAGCATATCCTACCTTTTCTCAGTCGTCAATATATTGTTAATCAATAATGTTTTATTTTCATTAATTTTTTAAATAGAGTATTTAAGGTTTAGTCATTTGATCAGTTAAGGGCTTATTTAGGGATAATTTAGGGACTATTATTTAGGGCTAAACTGGGTTTTAGGAGAGTTATTGAACACCCCGCTTATTCTCCTGAATTGAATTCTATAGAATACATATTTATGATATTTAAGCAAAAATGTAAATCCATTCATACACTTAAACCAGAATTTTTGTTCGTCAAAATATGCTATGAATGGGATATCATTAATCAGAATATTCAATTAATTCATAATTTAGTTATATCGATAAAAAACAATATAACAATGTAATTTCTAATTCCGGTTAAATTAAAAAATATTAAATATTATTTTTAAAAATTATCGAGAAATAAA
>JAQFXN010002618.1:0-12308 GCA_034693365.1 Liacarus xylariae
TTCACTATAAGCGGATATTCACAATAAGCGGGTTCACTATAAACGATTTTGAGTGTATCTTTAAATTAAATTGATCAATATATTCTGTTTGGAATAATGGGAATCTAAAATATATTGCAACTTATTGTTCTTTTGTTGGCAATAATTCATTATTCTGGATCAGCGCCTGGTTAGGACAAATTTATCATTGAACAATTTTTGAAAAGTTATACTAAGCGTTTAAATTGAATTCTGTTATGGTATGGTAATTCTCTTTCTTACTGTCTTACTGAATATATCATGTTTGTATTGACAAAACAATTTTTGAATAAATAAATGAACCATGGATTAATTCAAAGAAGTGATTTATAATTTCGAGTTTTGATACTTTACCATTAAATTACTCAAACAATTATTAGCACAAATTTTAATTTTCTCTATTATCAGTAGACTTAGTGGAATGAGATAGGTCCAAAATCTCAGAATATTCATATTAAATTTGTCCAAACTGATTTATAAAATATAATATAAAAACACTTAAAATGATGTATATAATAATTGTATTGTAGTTTTTTAACTAAGTAGGGATGTGTTTCAAAGGGAAGTTGAGTATCAGAAGATTCTCCTATTCCTATCAGATAATGCATCAAATTTTATGTAAAATCTGAAAATATTAGCTGCTAATGAGGTGTTTCAGGGGGTTTGGTGGGGGGTGTGAACTTTAGAAAAACCAGAATTAAATCTCATTTTATAGCTAAACCAAGTAATCAAATGGAACAAAATGTATATATTTGTAAAGCTAACCTAAAGTCATATACTATTCATTCTTCTGCGGTAAATGGCCAGCGCCGACCAGATCTCGACGGTAATTGACAAAGCCGTGTAGTATATGGTTGAACTGGTCTTTGAAAATGGTTTACAAATAAATACCTATTGTTCCATTTGATCAATTGGTTTAGCTATAAAATGACATTTTATGATGATATTTCTAAAGTCCACACCCCCAAAACCCCATGAAACACCTCATTAGCAGCCAATTATTTCTGATTTTAGATAAAATTTGACGCATTATATGATAGGAATAGTCATCTTCTGATACTCAACTTCCCTTCGAAAAACTTCCCTACTAAGTAAAGAATTTGATTCATTCGTCGGACTCATTTAGAACATTTGAGCTTATAATTTGAGCAATTAACTTATAATTATTTTAATAGAACTAGTATAGATAAAGTTTTACAGCTTTCATAATTTGCATTTCATTTTCACACAAAAAAACATTTTAATTGATTTATTGTTAGGAATTTGTAGAATTTCAGAGGAATTTTTTTAAAGTAATTTTATAAACAATTCTGATTAGTTTCCGCACAATTAATACAGACTTATTCTGTTGTCTTAATTAGATATTTGTGTTCTAATTATTTGTGTTTAAACTATTAAAGAAGTCAAATGTAATCAGAGAATCGTAACAATTAGAGGCTGTTATCGAAATGTGGTTTCTATGTATGAAAGACAGACTAATCGCTGTTTAGATAAGAGAAGTGAAAAAAGTAATACAAATGTGAAACATAAGAGTGTAAATGAGTTAAGACATACAGCGAAATGCAAGAGTGTGTTGGAGAGGGAGAGGGATGAGAGAGAGCGGGAGGAAAGAGAAACTAGAGTTAAGTGATTGAGAGTAAAAAGTTGAGAAGTGTTTTGCTTCGGCTAAAAGAGTGAAAGAGAAATAGCGTGTAATTCACTGATTGATCTTATTTTACAACTCATTTACTCAACAAATAGAGAGAGAATTTTCTTGTACTTAGAATTCGATTTTCAAATCATTATATAAAGACTTTCGCTTTCAGCACATACTCTATAGACTGTATGAGCGAAGAGAAGACATTTGGAAAATAAGTCGTGTAATTATTTTTTGGAAGTTTGCAAGTGGACCAATTGATCCAGATTATTGCCATTTGCAATACCAACAAAGATGCATAATCTACAATGTGTTGCATAAATAAGAGCAATTAATATATTTTGGATCGTTTGAATTCGGTCTCTTTAGTGGAACAAAATTAGATGGGTTAGAAATTAAATATAAGAAAAGGTCAAATGATTTTAATTTTTTTCAACATTAATATATTATATTATTAACAAATACCGGTTGAGCAATGATAAAACTAGAATATGTTAACAACTTGATACATTATTATCTGAAAATTTTAAAATTATTTTCCTTCTCCTAGTATGTAATTTCGAACTCAAATTCATTTGTTCCCCTAAAGAGATGGAATATAAATTGACTAGACCAATTAATAGTTCTTCATTAGTAAACACATTGTAGTTAAATATATATATATTCTGAAACTTGGTTCATTTTCGAAGAATAGTCTTAAAAATAGCATCTCTAACTTCAATTAGAAACGCTTAAAAATGGAGCAATTTGTATGCAAAATATTGACAGTTATAATCATAGAAGTTTTATTATCAATGTCAATTACAATATTTTCTCTCACAAATTGTAATTAATATTATTTTCTTTAAAAATTTGACATTAATCATTCTAAATTTGGATATATATCATTGATCACTTCTTGGTTATAAATAAATTATAAGAATAAGAATAAAAATATATATTAAATAATGAATTTTCATATTCAGTAGGGGGAGGAGAGAGAGAGAGAGAGAGAGAGAGAGAGAGAGAGAGAGAGAGAGAGAGAGAGAGAGAGCTTATTTTTAGAATTGAAATAATAATTTAAATCTTATGCGTGTGTTGTCTCTAAAGAGCACTTCATACAAATAATTTACATCAAATAAATGTCTATTTGTATAGAAGGGAGGGATAGAGTGAATAAAAAACCCAAAACCAAAATTACAGCTGAAATAGAAAAAAAAAGAAAAAATACTTTTGGGAATTCGTGACTCTATAACAGTCGAAACACGCTTTTTAAACAAGGAAAGACTTTTTATTATCATTGATAGATTTAAGCTTGCATTTGAATGAATGATGCGAATTGTCTTATTTTCTGAGGATATAAAGTATTATACAATATTAATGTAATTAATAAAATAATTTAACAAGTTTATTGTTTATGTTGGTATATATTTTTAATCTTATAAAATATTTTAATAAAATATCGAAATGCTCTTTTCTAACAATATTAGTGGTACTATAATTCCAATTTCTATATGTTTGTCTAGTTAATATTTAGTATAATATAATATGAAATAACATTTTAAAGTTTTGAAATTTATAGTAGAATAAAATTTGATTAACCAAATTTGATGATTATACTGTACTATAATATTATTTGGAATATTTAACTAGCTAATGAATAGATTATCTGATAATTTTGAATAGAATGAGTTTTTTTTATCACCAAGCAACTAATAGAGGAATTAATAAATATTTTGAATTATCAATGAAAATTTGTCGCAAGCAAATATGTAGATTGTTAAGTTGAATTTTATAATTTTATAATGATAATAATTCTAATATCTTTAAAGTTAAAGCAATTGACAATTTTTTTCATTCACGAAAATTCATAACTTTATTATTCATAACTATGTCTAGTCTTTTACGAAGACTATCAATAAGTATTGAAATATTCATTGAGTAGTTTTATTCCTAATATTATTATTATATAACTACAGAATATACTGCAATACCTCAATGGTGTCGATGGACGAACTCTTGACTAGACGTGGATGTGTTTGCAGTACTCCATCATTTGACTCATCATTATTGCTCTTTTGGGTGTGACTTATGTTTGGCCGTAGATTATCATTATTTAAATCAAAAATATTTCCGCTCCCAAACACTGGCTCTTCGTGTGACCGACCGAACCGTTGATGATTTGTGCCAACACTCGATGGACTGTGCGCTCGACGACAATGGCCCGCATTATTATGGCAACAGTGGTGCTGATTATTATTATTGCGTCGGAGTGTCAGCAGAGATGATAAATCACCTGCAAATCAACATGATTAATTAATTATGCATTCAATAGAATATTAATCATTTATGTTTCAACTGATCAAATGTATTTAGATGTTAAAAATAGCACTGATATTGTATAATAATTTGGTTAAAAGAGAATAAATGACTTCGTTTATATTTTGGAACTAGAATCTATTCCTTTTCTAAATTGATTAGGTTTGAACCTAGCACATTTTTGAATATCTATTCTCATATCTGAGCAATTATCAAATAGTGCAACTAAGAATATTTTGCATAAACAATGTCAAAATATAACTATTATTATTTTAAAAACCACTTTTAATCGATTAAATTTCTAATTAATCTAAAAATATAATCATTTTATAAGGATCTAGCTCACTTCAACGAATGGCTATCACAACAAATTTTGAATAAATATTCAACTAGGAACCGGTAATTTTAAAAACTGACCAGCTGTCAAAAAGTCAATAACAATCTATCCGTTGATATGGTTTTTTAATGTGAAAGTATTTTAATGAGTGACTACTGGTCAAAAAAATAATTCCAAGAATAAGGTATCTTATGATCTTTTGATAATGTTGAATTTTAGTTGACCTAAACTATTTGTTGTCGTTTATTAATAAAATATTTTTTACTTTCAAAATATTTTAATTAATCAAGCAAAAAATCTAATTAAATTTAGTTTAATAAACTAACACACAATGAATCCAGTAGATTCACAAATTACAAGTTTTTAGATTTAATAAAACTAACCTAAATCTTGAATACAGTTTATAAGTTAGGAATTTTACTATTGATAATTCCACACAACTGTTGAAATCAAATTATTAATAGTATATAAATTATTTGTACAGTTTGTAATTTTATATAAAACTTATCTCTAGGTAATTGAGTTATCAGGATAATTTTGTTTCTTAATAACCCTTTTCTCTATTAACTTCATCAATGTTCAATTTGATTAATTTAAACTGAAATTGGACATTTGGTCACTTATAGAGTGGGGTGAAATATTAAATAGATTTAGACCCTCATAATTATCACTAATCAATGGCTGTTGTTGTTTGCTGTGGTGTAGTGCTACAGAAGTTTGTTTCTTAATGCGAGACCACTTGTGATTGATTGTTGTGAACCATTCCTTAAATCTAATATTAGTCGGCGTTGTAGACGACGCCCGAACACTACGATTAATGGCATTCCTGTGTCGTTCAATAGAATAACTTCTAACGCGTCGACTAATTTTGAAATTGCTTTGTTGTGCGTAGAGTTTGATTATGTCTTGCGGTCGACGGCACACCTCTGCCAGTGCACAGTACAGACCATTAGACCAAATGGTATAGTGCGATATTAACTGCAACACAAAAACAAACACATTTAGAAATATTTTATTTTAAAATAAATCAATTTTTGAATAATCAGTCAACAGATTTCAAATATACAAATGCAGTTAATTTGACGATAGCTTATTAATTATATAAATAGAAATATTATATATATAAATATTTTTTCAATATTATAACATTCTTTCTAAAATATTTAAATTCATACAGATTAATAAAAATCAAAAGAAAAAATTCAATAAATTTAAATGTTAATATCAATTATATCAAAATTTTAGTAATTGAATATTCTAGTTGCTAGATCAGGTATATAAATATAGCATAAAATCTAGTACATAAATCTAGTATATAAATAGTGAAGTTGAAAACTATAATAAATAGATATCAGAAATAAATGTTTTTATTATTTTTAATAATTACTTCAATTTTATTCAGTTTGTTATCGAACTATATATAATAGTGTCTATAAGTAATTTTGATATTGTTGTAAATTAAATTATAATAAATAGAATATTGTATTGAAAAATTAGCATTGATTGACATGATTGTCACGATACAACATTTATGAATATATAGGGAGATCTCATTCAAACTTCCTTATTGTTGCATTTGTACAGTACTCTATATAATATCAAATTCATATACTGAATATTATATTCTAAATATGTCAAGTTTTGCCCAAACAGTTGCGTTTACCTGGATCTGTGTGGCACATCCCTATTACTATTTCAATGTTGCATATCTCTATGTTATGCATCAGAAAATAGTTACAGTTTTCGATAGAAATATTAAAAACTTTTTTTTTAAAAATAGAAAGTTTAATATTTTAAAATTCATCTCTTATTTTTCATTACACGCTTCCAGTAGTTTCGATCAAAACAGAATAGATAATACAGAGAATAATCTGTGATATCCTCTTTTTTAGTGCATAAAAAGAAAAATTTGTATTTTGAAAAATTTTTGACACAAAAAAATTATATAATCATTAAACCGAACAAAATTGGAAAGATATGTAAGTCTATAGGAATAACAAAAAAATATACACATATATACAGAGAATATTGCGAACAGCGATGAATGAATGAATGAACGGAATTGAGCAGAAAAAAAGAGTAGGAAAGAAATGAGTAGTTTTCTGATCAGTGAGAAAATTAATTCATGCATAACTTTTTTATTTAAAACCATGACAGCCACTACTGTAGAGAAATACAGTATACTCTGAGCTCCAGAAACTTTTTTCTTCAGATTCTTATTATTATTCTATTTATATATATATATTTCTGTTCATTCATACTATTTTGTGTGTAAATGTAGAGAAAGAGGTGAATGTTATGGTATATATATGTGTGAATGCAGAAGAAGAAGAAAATACATTTGACGGATGAGATTAAAGTTGTCGTAAATTAAAAAAATAAATTTGTGTGAATAGAGATGTGAAGGTTTACTGCGCACAGGATTTAATTTATATGTCAATCAGTCCAATGTGAAAAGCACTTCTTTCCTTTGAAACTAACTTTACTTCACTGTACAAATATTGGAGGGGTAAGCAGTTTGTCTGGTTAAGGAGTGGGGGTTTGAGTTTGATGACATGAAATAAATTATTTTATATTAATATTATTAGAGATAAAACTTACAAATTTTTATTTTTATAATTAAAAATACTGTACTATTCTTATTACTTTTGAAATGATTAAAATGAGTTTAGGCTTTACTGATTCGCCATTAAGGTTATCCTGGTTATTGGTATTAATAATTTGTTTATTAGAGAAGTTAATATTTGATTTTTCTTAGTTTTTGTCATGTTTGATGTTTTTTAATTTCATCAGGTTTATAGGTTAGTTAGAATTTTCATTTGTTTTCTTGAAAGCTTAAGATAGTTATAAGATTGACAGGAAGAAAACAACAAAAATATAAGAGATAAATCACACGAAGTATATCAGACTGACTGTTAAATTCAGTCTGGGCTCTAAACTAATCTTATTCTCACAAAAGTATGATAATTTCATGTTTCAATATTAGTAATCTAAATATACTAACTTGTAAGATGTTTGGTAATATACCTGTATGTTTGTATATATGATATATATTTAGCAATAAGTATAAATTTTATAAAAATTTAAATTGAATCATTGCAACCAGGGATGGGAAAAAGAAAAGATTTCAGGGATATATTTGTTTTTGACTAAGCCAGGAGGGTTTTGCGGGCTGTGACTTAACAAGTTTTAAAATTGGACAGGGTGTCCAGGAGTATTCCGCATTCGTCAAATTCTTCCAAGATTTATAAGAACTAGTGGAATTAAACAGAATTTCGACTAATTCTATAAGATAGTGACTGAATTTGGACAAACTATTTAACAGACTTTAACCAAATTTAGCAAGAATTTGACAAAATACTGTTACTTTTTAAGAATTAAACAGAATTTAATAAAATACTCCAAAAACGGCGCCATTTCTCAAAATTGTTATGAGGGGTGCGTCGCGAGACACAAAAGGGGTATTCTTAGCTATACCTTCTTTGCCCAAATCTATATACTAGATACTTTAGTTAAACTTTAAAATCATTTTGTTTGCTATGTGTTAATATCTTGCTCCTGGGCTTTAGCACTTGTTTATTGATGCGATTTTAGATGCAATGTTACAAAAAATACTTTAAATTATTTCAATATTTTCAAAATATCCGATTCTATTCAACAGAATTACTCTGCAATTTAATTAATTTAACAGTGCACTACAGTATATCTATATAGAATTTAACCTAGCATAAATCATAGTAGACATTATATGGTTGACTAAGTCCACTGCATCTACAAGTTATTGACAACTCATTAATCATTCAATCACTGCTTTAATCTATTTTATGTTAACTCTGGTATTGTGTAAGTCTATCAACATTTTCTTTATGCGACTAATTGTTCATTGAATTACATTAGCGAATAAGATAAGACCCAAAAGTCTTGACACCGATTCCTACAGCTTTGTGTGTGTATGTCGTCATATCATTAGTAAAAAGAGAGATTAAACAAATTCTCTACTCTTTTCGCTTCTCTTCCTATACTTATTGTCCATTATATCCATTCAATTCAACCGTTTATTTCTCATTGACTAAACACTCGTAGGTTTTTATTATGTTAACCAATGGACTGAACACAATCCATACGAATAACACAACTCATTCGACTCAATTCCTATATATAGTATGTTCTGTATATATGTGTCGATTATTTATTGCACTTTTACTAATGTAATACCCGTTCCTATTCTGCTACATAACATAATATTATATTATATTATATTTGTGTCGCGACTTCTTTTACTAACGAATTGTAAGAATGACTGATTGAATCACTTTATGCTTAATATAGTTTAAGAAGTTTTATAAATACAGAGAAGAAAAGTCAACTAAACTACTACTGAAAATGTCTGTTTCAGTAAATAATTTATTACAACAGAAACTATAACTTAATTAAAAAAGATTCTGAAGAAAAGTGAACGTAAATGCCTTCTTGGGCTCCAACAGAATTTTCTTATATAGAAATATATTGTAGGACTAATTGGTTGGTTGTGTGCACTACTGTAACGAATTATAATCCTAACTGAAGAAAAACTAATGTTTAGAATAAATTAATTAAGAAATATAAAAACAAATTTCCAGTGAAATAAATCAGTGGTGCGCACAAAATAATTAGAATTAATCTAGAATATAAAAGGAAATTTCTATTTTATTACATTGTGGCCAATTATCATGAAAAGATTTCGTAATTAATTTGACAAAAATCAAAGTTCATCTAGAAATCAATCTTCCTTGTACAGTACATAGATAAAGTAAAATTAAAATGACTAACAAGGATATTTGTTAAATTTTTGCACCCAATTATTGTTAAATTCTATTGATTTGAAAGTAAGAAATATAATATAATCGTTGAATGTCTGAAATTACACTGTATAATTAAGTTATTAGCTGTTAAATTAATACCAGTACTAATTTCAACAAATAAATTATTAAAAATATAAAACTAAAAATGCAATAGAAATAATTGAAAATGTTTATCTAGTCATAGATTGCCAGGGATGTGTCCATATTATATATGAAATTTTACAAAATATTTCCATAAAATTTCGATTAAAATAAAATTATTATATATTTTGCTATCCCTTCCTCAGCCTTGTCATTCTTTATGTATAACATGCTGATATTATTTTGAGAAATATTCGCCAATTGCAAATCATGAACCCCACTTAGCAACTTGTATATTAATTAAAACCAGAAAAGAAATTAATCAAATTTACCCCTTACCCAAATAAACTATCAAAGGTAGTTCACAAAACTGCTAAATACTTATAATTTAAAATTGTCAATAAAATTCATTTTAATCCTTAATTTTTAACTCAGTCCCTACCCTTACCCTTGGTTAATCCTGTCTTGTGGCTACTTTAAGCAAGCAAAAAACAAAAATAAAAATTTAAGTAAACTTGTCGTCATTTAATGAAAAGTATTTATCAACTTCTCTGTGCTCTAATGTTTATGTAGTCGTTTTGCAAAAGTAGAATCTATTTATAAAATATTCAATAAGTGGAAAGACATGTTTTCTTTAAGATAAATTAAATTCTAAGTGAATCAATGCTGAAATATCAGTTGGTTTGTGAATTGAATACTACAACCAATTGAAGTGATTTGAAACAAAACTTTTAACGTTTAATTAGATTAAAATCTAAACAAGAATGACTATTAATATATATAACTCCGCTTTCCCAGTAAAATATTTAGTGGTGCTTAAGCTCCCATCTTATAGAAATATAATTAGTTTTCATTGTATCGGGGGCTCTAATCTCATAGATTTGTAATAAATTCCCATTGCATTGGAGTTTCCCATCCCATAGATTTGTAATAGATAAACATGCAATGAAGGTTCCCATCCCATAGATTTGTAATAGATAAACATGCAATGAAGGTTTTCATCCCATAGATTTGTTACAGATTCCCATTGCATTGGAGGTTCTCATCCAATAGATTTCTAATAGATTCCCATGAATTAGGGGCTCTCATCCCATAGATTTGTTACAGATTCCCATTTCATTGGATGTTCTCACCCATTGATTTGTAATAAATGCCCATGCATTGTAGGTTCCCATCTCAAATTATTATTATAGGTTTCTATCTCATAGAATTGTATAAGATCTTATCCTATTGGGTTGCCTTGCATTGGAGACTCTCATTCCATGGAATTTTCATAGGTTCTGATTGCATTCGATTCTCCTATCCCATTTTATTATCATAGGTTCCCACCTCATGACATTATAATATGCTCCATCACAAAAGATTCTCATAAGCTTATATCTCAAAGGTTTCTACTATGGTTCCATCCTATAGCATCCAACAAGGTCCTATTTAATTGCAGGCCTCATTCCATAGAAACGTTATAATTTTTCATTACACTTGCGGCTTTTACAAGTTCGTATTGCATTGGCAGCACCATCACATAAGATTATCAAATGTCCCATCACATAGGATTAGTATAGGCTTCATCCCATAGGAGTATCATAGATTCCCATCTCACAGAATTAATATAAACTAATATAATATAGGTTTATCATAGGTACCCGTCCCATAATATCGTGGCGTAAACGAATATATATACTCTTATTTCTTCGAAAGCGAAGATAAAAAAGTATATCTAATAAATTAATGGAGAAATAGAAGTAAAAAAGAAATACATTCTAAGATGGCATAGGAGCAAAAGATTAAACTTGCTAGTAGTTCCAAATGATCTAGCTTAATGTTGAAATATAGAATATTCTGTAAAATTCTCAAATAATATATTAAATACTTTTAAAACTTTGTTAAAATCGTATATACTGAGTCCAAATAATTGACCCTATACCAGTCCAGTGCAGAATAAAACAAAAATTTATTAACCGTTGGACAAACAGCGGAAACCTCATCTGAATTGTTGTACCTTTTAATATAGAGTTGAATACCAATTAAACTTTATGCGCGCGTCAACTATTTGGTAGAAACCAGAAAGCTTTTTCATTTATCTATTTTTTCTTAAATGACTGATAAAATTAAAACAAATAGCTTATGCGCGCATAGAGTTTAATTGGTATTAAACTCTATGCAATCTATATTAAAAGGTACATCAATTCAGATGAGGTGTCCAGCGGTTAATTAATTCCCTATCTGTGGACAGACGAAGTCATATAAACAGAGATAATATTTATGACTATTTTTTACGATTCGCCGAATAGAAAGCAAAACAATACAAAATAAAATTGTTATAATTTTTTAGACACTCTTATCGATCGAATCGATAAGAATAATGAAAAAAACTGTCTTCAAATGTTTCTGAGAAATTGTAACCGAAAATGAAAAAAGATCTTTATATATGTCTCACAATTCCATCACTTCTTATATATGTGTTTCGCTGTAATCGTCGAAATCCTTTTCACATATTTTTATAGCTTTTGTTTCATTTTTTTGCTGCTATTTCTCCTCTTATATCAAAACATATATTGCTTTATATGTCTTAACACTTCTGTTTCACACTTTACTACTACTCGTGTTCTTATTTTTTAGCACTGATTCCTTTACTTCGATTGCCTATTATTTATTGTTAGCTATTATTCCAGTTCTTCGGGAGAGGAGAGGCGAGAGAGAGAGAGAGAGAGAGAGAGAGAGAGAGAGAGAGAGAGAGAGAACAAAAAGCATTTAATTTATTATATTTTTTTCCCTTCAAATGATTTATAAGTCTTTATGTAATTTCACTTCACTTTTCCTCGACTATAACACTACTAATCACTGTCTGTCTCTCAACTAACTCCTAATGCTTTGCCACACATTTCCTTAACTATAATGAAAAAATTGATTTTCTTCTTTTAGTCTTTGGCCATAAATTTTAAATGAAACAAAAAGATATAAATTATTAAAAACAAGAGCGATAAAAAATTATTTAAGCTCTTAGTTTATTTATTTTATAAATCATTTACCGTATAATATGATTAAACGGATACCAATAACATTGAATGTAAATCTTGACATATAATCCTTGGTGATC
>JAQFXN010002619.1:0-12307 GCA_034693365.1 Liacarus xylariae
TCTGGGAATACTTTTGATATTATAGGGCAACTGATTGCTTAACTGAGGGAACATTTCATTAAAATAAGAACAATTTTTGTTTATTGATTTTATCTATTTTTTACAAATTAACAATAATTAGTGAGAATCCCCTGTTTTAGTATATGCGCACAGCAAATAAGCTAACAAAAATAGCACGCGGCATAACTCGTATCTTACGCTGAGTCCTTCTTGACTATTTCTTTGTTTTATTTACACACATATATATCTTTCATAAAGGGTCAATCAAGACATTACTAAGTTTTGAATAGTTTCTATTTGACAATGACAACTACTTAGTATTATAAATTCAAGTAATTTATGTTTTAGACTCCAAAAAACCCCAAATTTTATTCGCCCCCACATCCTGGCAACATAATGGCCTCTTATATACCATTTTATCCAGAATATTGCTCCTAAAGCATCATTTAAATACAAAATTTTAAAACGTCATTTAGCAGCATGGCAGTTTTAAAATCTTTATAATTGGAAGTTTTAAGAAATTTTGAAAATACCAAAACAGCTCAGTTTTAACCGAACTATTTCTGCGTTTAGCCCTTAAAATCTAAGTATTAGAAAACACATCTCATATGTTTAATGAGAATAAAGGATTCTTTTAAAAAATTAACTTGAAATTATAAAATCAATAGTTACAATATTTTTGGTTATGAATCATAAAAAACTTATGATACTGTGATTTTGTAAAGGTTACTTTTTAATTATTTAATTTATCTCAATGTTAATTTGAGACAAATCACTTTTACAATTTAATAGAATTTTACCCTTGTTATATAAATTATTTGGGGTTTTATTTATGTCAAGTTTAAATCATTTTTATCTTTTCCATTTGCCAAAATATAAAGAGCTTTTTTATTTCTTTTATATACAGAATAGTAGTTCACAGCAAAAAAAAGTTTAATAATTTTTCAAAAGCTTAAAAGAAATATTTTTAAGCTTTGACTTTAATATAAAACAAGAGAAAAAAGCAATGAATGCACCATTAATATGATCTCGTATAAATGAATTTAATATCAAGTAAAATATGGATATCCCTCACACCCGAGTAATATGCTGTTCTCATTAGGGTTTAAAACCCATATCTTAAAACGCTTCATTAAAACTCTTGCGTTCTCATTGATGAGTTTTAAAGCAGTTTAGATGTCAATATGTGATGTCATGGATTAAATCGATTATTTCTCTTAAATATCGATATTTTGTAATCATATTTACCTATTTGTATGCATATTTACATATAAATAATGCGATTATCAATCTCGATTTGTAATCTTAAAACCGTTTTAAAAAATCTTGTGTTCTCATTACCATCAAAACGGTTTTAAGAAGGGGTTTGAAAATAAGAAAGTTTTAATCCGTTTTCAGTGCTCTCATTAGAGTTTTAAAACCGTTTTATTTTGAAACACATATCTTAAAACCTAATGAGAACGGCATAATCTGCAAAATATTTTAATTTAAGTATTAATATAATTAAATGCGAACACATATTTGCAAGGAAAAAGGGGCTTCTGTTCTACTAAGTTTTAGTAAGAGTTGATTTGCAGGTAATATAGATATCCTATAATATCTGCAATACTGTATTGTAGCAGTACAGTACTGTAACAGTAACTGTAACAGTATAAAGCTCATATTATCATATTATTATTTGTAAATTATCCGGCTTATACATGGGTCCGGCTTATCTATGGTAAAATTTTTATTTTATAAAATCTTTTAATTTACTGTCCCGGCTTATAAATGGGAAAGCTTATAGACAGAAAATTAGGGGTAATTGAAAAATTCAAATATATTCCAAAATATTTATAATATGCTCTTATAGTTAGTTATTTATAAATTATAAGTAATTTATTTCTTTAAACTATTTTTAATGTTATAAAAATCAAATAAAGAACAAATGTTTTTCAAATGCGAAAGAATATGACATTTATTGACCGGAATTTTATGCTCAAAAGCTTACAGTTTTTTTCGTTCGTATATTAAGTTTTAAATAATATTACAAATTGTTGAACGAATAAAAATTTATTTAAATTACATTAGAATAAAATTACAGAGCATTTAGAGGTTGAATCCATTGGACGAACAAATTGTATATTTAAAGAGTGAATGAAAGCAAAACATAAATATTTTTCTTTAATTATTGAACTATTTTTTAATGCAAATCTCAAAACTTAAGACAAGAAACTAATTGCTATTTATATTAAATTCATTTGTAGTCATAATAAGCTAATCGTTATTCCATTCCGTGTTTACCATTTGCCGTATGAGCCGTAACCCAAAGGCGCGGCCTTGACATAGACTGGGGCCGAGACGTGATTGATATGTGCACTGTATGAGCCACTGATGCCTCCCAAAGGACCGCCATATCCTCCTAAACCTCCATAACCCAGACCTTCAGCGGATGCGTAGCCGAGTGCTGGACCGGCAACAAGTTTAGGTCCGCCCCAACCAACCACAGAGGGTTCGGCATAACCTATCGGGGCTTTAGTGGTGAAGAAATTGGAGGAAACAAATAGTTGTTATTTATATTAAAGTTAAGTCAATCCATTGCATTACCGATCAGTGCTTTGTGTCCGCCATTGATGCTCACGGCCGCCGGGTCTTCCTTGGGGTCCACTCCCGGCTCATTGGTCTTGATGTCAGCCCTGAATCCATGTGCGTCGGCCACATAGTTGACAATTCGTTTGCGCCCGTCGTGATCGGTGAGACCATATGAACCAACAACACCTCCATGTCCTCCCTTCTCCTTTCTGAATGAGCCACCGCTCGCATGGTTTTCATCGTAAGCGAACGCATAGTTTCCGTGACCCTAAGCAGTGGCCAAACAGCGGCAAAAGTCATTTTAAATTATAGGAAAGTATTATAAGAAGAGTGGAGTACTCACATCGTCGTGTCGTGTGACGGCTGAGGACCCGTGACCACTGGCATCCACGCACACGACCACTGCTGCGGCGAAGAGAGCGAAATATTTCATTTTTATGGGATTTTTGTTTTAGAATCAAAAATGAATTAATAAATTAATTTAAAACTGACTGACTTTTACAACTGTTTCCATCCCTATATATACTGATCGGGCGCTCAGGTATTTGACGTCAGATCAGAGATACAAACAATTGGAATAAAGGACTACTACTTAGTCTACAGAAGACGTGTTCACATAACGCGACCTCAAGGTCTTCGTCATTACCGACGCCTTGAATGTAGTGATCTTTTTTGTCAATGTGTTCAACAGAACTGTATGAATGGGTATGAATGGGTGGGGCCATAGCCTTATCGATGGCCAAAATCTTTTACACAACTAATAATTTTCACTCCTTTTCATATATGAATTAATTATACAATTCTTTCGATTCTTTTCTTTTTTAAGACAACTTTTTTTTATCACATTCTCTACTGATTCTTATGTTTGATTGAACTCTCGAGGAATGCATTTATTTTCAAAATTATATATTCTTATGATATGGTTATAGAAGAAAAAGTGATTTAATTTTCTAATCCAATGCTAAAATGCTTTGTAATAATCAGTAGTTGAGAGGAAAAAAATGAGTTGAAGTTTGACTTTGAGTTTAAGGAATTATAAACGCGTTTCCAATCGACGAATAGGTGTTGTTATAAGAAATGCACAAATGTTTGCACTCTTTTTCTTATTTTCCTCTAATTTTTTCTTATTTCTCAATTTAAATATTTCTTAATTCAATGCATTTTTTTGTAAAAAATACTAAAATATGTTTATTATATCAATAGTAATAAGGTATTCGTGAATAAAGGTATAAATCTATAGCACTTAACAATTCATTACTAATTGTCAGAAATCTCTTATTTTTATTGGTTCTCAAAACCGGGAGGAGAACCACAAAAAAACCACATAAACGTCTAGTGTTATCAGATTTGCATTTTAATTGATTAATAATTAATAAATAATTAATTTATGATTTGAGTTTTGATTTTTATGCATTGGAAAAGTGATGTATAGAGGGATGAGTTGAAAGTTTTTTTGGGATGAGTTTATGTTTCGTCCCCTAAAAGCATACTTTCCGGACAACAAATGCATATAAAAATAGACATTCAGTTCAGTAGTAAACAAGTTGTGTAATAATCCCAAACAGTTTTTTAAATTAAATGATTTATTAATCTTGAAATAAAAAGTTTTTTCTTCTCCAGTACTTAAAAATATTGATCAATAGCTAAATCACAAAAATAAAATTTGATTTTTAGTAGTTTTTTAGTCAAAAAATTAGAGCAAAATTATAAAACTATTTATCCTTAAAATAACTATTGACTTACGTCTCAATAGTTTTTAGTTATTTAATGAATATTTTATTCAATAATCGACTGTTTTTGCATTCAATTAAATGCAAGACTCTGTCAAATGATAGACATATATGGGGTTGGATTACCACTGTATTCAATAAGTTAGACATTAAAACATTTAAGTATTGTTTTCTTAAATGATTAAAATTATATTTTATAACAATTGCAGACCCGATGAACAACGTATAGAAGCCGTGGGCATCGATAGAGCGGCCGCAGAGTGGCTGCTGAGGAACGGGGCTTCGATTAAATGGACTGCTAGTGAGGATTGGGTTAAAGATTATAATTCATTAGGTATTGCAGAGTTGTCGAGACGTAGGATCAGAGCAATCGATGCCACGGATTCAGCCATCGCTCCCATTGGGTTCACTCATCTAAGTATCCGTTCATTCAATTCATTTAACGAATGATTTTTAAATTTAGATTCGCTTTCATTCAACAGAAGGTTTGGATAGTTTGGAGACATTTATAATCAAAAATAACGGCTATATTGACGACAAAGCTATAGAAATGTTAGGCTTTTGTGAGAAAAGTTTAAAATATTTAGAAATCAGTTCTTGTATTGGAGTTACAGATAAAGGAGTTTTGTCTTTAACACAATTGAGGTTAGGATTAACACATTTTCTATCGAAAAATATAAAAAATACTGCAATAACTGTATATCTCTCGAACAGGAATTTAAATTATTTAAAATTATTTGATTTGCCGTCAGTGGAGGACAGAGACAATTGTCTGAATGCACTCAGGAATGCATTGACAACCTGTAAAATCGATTGGAAAATAGCAAAACCTAAACATTTTTAAAAATTGTATACAATTTATATAAAAATTGAGAATAAAATTAAAAAACAAAATAAAAAATTAAAACTATTATCAAAAAAAAGAGTTTAATTTGTTTTATCAATTATTTTATTTAAAAAGTATTACTAAAATTAGTTCATAATTACAATATAGAAACCAAAAAACAATAAAAACCAATAATTAATTAAATTATTGGCAAAATAACAGATATTTGAAAAAAGACAAAAAAAGGCATATTTTTATTACCGGTAATACTTTTATGAGAAAAAAAACTAAAAATAATCAAATAATTGTTACATTTTATCAAAAGTCGTTCAAAGCATTTAAATTAGAGAACAATAGACAATAGATTCTTAAATAAATTGGGTTTTCAGACATATATTCCGACTGACAGTAGAAGAAATACAGTCCCGAAACCAATAAACAGGGATGCGATCAAAGACGTGAACAACTCTTTAGCGATATTTGTCGACGACTTTGACGTGACTTCGATTGTGAAAAACCAGGCCTTAAGACAAACAAATATAGAGAGAAAACAATACATTATTTATAAATTGATTGCAATTAACCGCTAATTATGTAATCAAACCATAAAAAACACTCCAATAGTGAGCGATAATAGGCTTAAATGCGGATAAATTGTTGACGGAATCAATGGCTCATAGGAGGAGAGGGAGGACACGCTTTCCAACATCTTTTGCACTTAATTAATGGCTTTAATTAATCAATTAATTGATTGTAATTTAAAATTAAAGTGATTTTAATGAATGCTTTCAATCAAATTAATGTCCAAATCATCAAAAAGTTTTAACACAAACGACGTCTCAATAAATACCAATAAATTGTGTCCAACTTTTGGTACATTTTATTCATTCAATACTTCACTGTTTTCAACGGTTAATACAGACATAAAATGTGTACATATTTTCGATAATAAATAAATAAAAGCAAAACACATTCAAAAAGACTGAAAATTATTTGTGAAAAAAAGTAATTAAAAATTCAAATATTTTGGTCGAAAAACAAAACATTGGTTTGAATTTCAAAATATTTCGTTCTTTTCGTCAAAAATGGCGACAAATAGTGAATTAAATTCAGAGCCAAAGAGCGATTCAGTGCCGACTGAAGGTATGCAAAGCTATGCCCAAACCAATGGAGTTATTATCAATTCTATGAAATCATTGCTTGGAATCAATCAATCTTTAGATGTCTTTAATGGCAATGATTTGTTGGAAAAGGACTTACTTATGAGTGAAGAACGTCTGGACAGAGCCTCCCCTGACCTCTGGCCCGAACAGAGTAGGCGTTAAACCATATTTGACACTAATTATAGCATAACTACAATATTGTTTTGTCCCTCAGTTCCAGGCGTTACCGAGTTTTTGGCCAACTCTTCGCCGCCGCTGTTCGACAGCAACAGCACGTGTGCCGAATGGTTGACTGATTTAGATCAGGACGACATAAATATGTTGCACGGCTTCGGTAGTCTCACCGCTTCGGCACTTCTCGAAAAGGTTAAAGAGTTGCAGAACTTGTCCTATCAGTTGGGCTTAGAAGAGGCCCGAGAGATGACTCGCGGAAAGTTCCTGAATGTCCTCCAAAGCCGTCCCAAACGACACAAGCGATGAAACGGCACTCAACTATTTGTTTGGTTTTTAATTATATTTTTGAAATTGTATTTTAAGAAATAATTTTATTCAGTTTTCTTGTGTTCTCTCGTTTTAAAACTTAAGTAATTAGACTTATATTTGACTGTATATTGAAATACCGAATAATAAAATAATATTTATATAAAATTACTTTTTTATCTCTATTTATAATAATATGACAAATAATTAGTCACTAATAGAAAGAATGAATACTTTGGATTCGATCTAAAAATAAATATACGTCAAAAAGTGAATCCAAACTATGATACCTAAAGTTCGTCTTGTTTCCTTATTCTACAGGAACAGTACAGGTCGACCAAACAAGGACAGGAATGGAGTAAATCTGAAAAATTCATAGTCTCATCGATAAACTTAAAAATTTTGGAAATATTTGTATGACTTTAGTCTAACTTATAAGCAGTAAAGTTATCTAAACTTTTAATTTATGATTAAAATACTTTAAAACCTAATGAAATAAATTAAAAACATTGTTTATAAGTGTTAACACAAATATGAATTAATGTTTGTGTTTTAACTTTTGTGATACGGGACAAGACAGGACAGGACAGGAAAAGATTTCACCAGGACAACACAAGACAATAATTAGTTCTTGTCATGTTTAGGGAGCTCTGGTCCAAATTTGAAGTTAGAATTAATTTTTATTTTAAATTAAAACAAACATATTTACAATTAAATGAGGGAATAATTGCAATGTTATATCGATTTGTAAAATATACCGTAATTACAAACAATATAGTCATTGATTTGGTGTTCAAAACAAATCTAAAACTATATAATCAGATAATTATTAATTTTATGCATATTTGGAATTACTGTACAATTGATTTGTTTAAAAACAAAAATTGTCTAAAATTATTTACACAAATGACTAAAAAACATAGTATTTATGAGTAATGTTTGCATTTATTCAGGGGGTCTGCAAAGGGAGGTATGAAAACTACTTATAGATGTGAAGCACACACCCATTCGAGCATAGGTACATTCAGGGTTATTAAAGATTTTATTAGAATTCGAAGTTTTAATTAAATGCCCAATAAATGGTCAATAAATCGTTTAATGAGTTCCTGTAAAACAATTTACGTTTATATTGGTTTCATATTTTTGTCAATATTTCCTATTCCTATACAATCATCAAATATACGGTAATAAAGTTGTAAACATTATTCATAGACTTGGCATTGACTCTACCCCTCCCTATGGTTTGGGTTGGAAATGCCACTCACTGAGAGCAGTGGCACAAATCAATACATGAATAACTCGCACTCGAGTTAAGCAAATAATTTGAGAATTTGGAGCAAAGGTTTAATTACTTAATGTTGACATAGATTTAGTGCTTGAGTTCGGGTGGGAATAGAGAAATGTTAGAATCGGGCACTTCTGTAGTTAGGGATGCATTGGCTTAACATAAAAACAGTTTATTGTACCCAAAGAGTGTACACTCGCTCAGGACTGCCGACCCCTGTATTTGAGATTCAATGAGTTAAACAATTGACGAGTAGTTCATGAGTGAGCCATTGGTCCGTAGAATATAATCTCTGGAATCTGCCCGCCCTGAACACCTGTTCCATTAGTGCTGTCGGAACTGCATTGGAATTGAAAGGTCACGTTAGCATTAATGGTCACTTCTGTGAGCCCGTCCTGTCCAAAGTAGCTCAACTCCTGGCCGTCCAATACAGCCGATGCCGTATAGAAGGTGTCCGCTTCGATCTGAATCGGGTGCTCGAAGTATACGTTAAACGTATTGCTCGACCCGTCGGAGAAGAACTTCGTGTGATTTTCGGCCAACACTTTACCCATTCGTTTCAATTCAATCTTCACTTTATAGTCTGCGGCGCCGTTTGACGACCCGTAGAGTCCAAACCCGACCACAAATATCCGTTTGTCAACACTGAACTGAATCGAATCACATCGACCTCTATATCTCCATTGATTGCTCCGATAGGCCGACGACTGGAACCGATGGCATATCTGAACTTTGAGACCGAGTCGTGCTTTTGTTGGGAACTGTAGTATAGGTTTGACGGCAGCCGTATAGTTGAGGAATATGTCTGTCGTTTCTGGAAATTCAATCAATTCATTAGTGAAATAAAGTCGAGTGCAAAGCACACATACCCTGTAGTGTGAGGAGACCGCTCTGTGCGGGTCCATTAGCGAAGTCTTCCAAACTCATGGCTGGAATGCGTACTAAAAACAATGCCTTTCCTAAGACTTTGCGCTGATTATCAGCTGATATTTCTATTTCTCTTCGTTGACACTCGGCGTTAGCCCAGAGTAGAGACGAATAAAATATTGATAACTGAAAGGAATGCATAAAAATGTTGGAATGTTTGCACTCTAAACAAATAAAATCTAAGACCTCTTTGGCGTTAAGTGTTTCGCGAGAGAGAATCGATTCAAGTGTTTGGAAATCGATTTCGACGAAGCCGTCAGAGGCCAGAGCCAACTCTGCCTGTGCGTCAATCACTTCCCAACACCTCTGCATTAGGTCGGGCTCTTCGAACAGTAGACTCTGACTCAATAGAATGCAGGCGTTTCTGGCGGTAAGACTGGTCTCTAAATATGAGACACAGGCCCGGGCCAAGTGCGGCACCAAATACTTCTTGGCCGCATAGAGAGAGGCCAAGACATTGTCTGCTTCGAGACATATGTCGTCGCAATAAAGGTATCTAATTGTGTAAAATATTTGACAAAATTAGGAAAATATTCTGATTATATGTCAATATTTCTAACGAAATGATTGAAAACGAGAAAAAAAAATTATTTCAAATAATAGTAATTGTGTTTGGGTTTGAAAAATATTACGAAATGAGTTCACAAAACAACTCAATTGAAAAAAATAAAACAAATAAACACTCAATTAAACTATGCTTTGAATACAACTTGTAATACAGGAATAATTCAAAAGACAATCGATATCTGAATGAACACAAACATCAATCAGTTGTCAATAAAATAAAAATTGATTGTATAGAAAGTTATCGAAATTTTCGACATAACTATTGTGTCGAAACGGTCTAAAACTTATTCAAATGCACTCAAAAAATGGGTATTTTATTGTCAAAACAATTTTGGGTCAAATTATATAATAAAATAATTATTTTTTCATTTTGAACATTACTATTACACAAATATTTAGTGCAAAATAAATCCTAATGACAGTTAAGAATTGAGAAAAAAGTTTTTAAAATATTATTTTTCCTAAAAATCTTTTGATAAGTTTCTGATAAGTTATAGAAAACATTTAATTTATATCTTATAACACAAATCAATGCAAAAATATCTGAAAAAACGAATAAATCTATAATTTATTTTCAATAAAATAAAACAAATTTTTAATATTAGACTTTAAAAACCTAATGAATAAATAAATTAAACTCAAGTCTTATATAGTTTTTGAGAAGAATTATATAAAATATTTTCCTTTTGTAAAATTGGGTCAAATATTGATGCAATCGTTTTCAAAGTCATTCAAAACAACAAAAAACTAATACAAAAAAGCAATAAATTTTGAAAATAAAATGATTAATACAATGAATACCTCAATAATGTTAGGAACGCCGAGGGCTCCACGTCTGGGATCTCTATCTCCGACTTCTCCTCTGCGAGTCCGCCGTAAAACATTGCATAGAACACCGAACTGCCGGTGGCCAACACATACTTGTGCGCTGGTATGCGCTGTTGACTACTTTGGGAGCCCTTTTGACCGACAATGAAGAGGATATCACTCATGAGTTCATTGTTAAACATCGCGGCGTTTCTCTCTCTCACACTATTCTTGAATGCCTGCCAATTAGGGTCAGCCGTCTGTTCCGGCCCAGAGAGGAGTGGCGTCTGAACACTGGCCGTCGCTGTAATGGCCGTATGTGTTGGCGACGGCGGCGGCGAATAGGGCTGTGATATGCCTTTGGCCGACCCATAGCTGCCGTTAGGACTGAGCGGATGATTAAGGTTTGGGTTATTGTGCGGCGAAAGCATATTGTGGTTGTGCTGTGACTGACTCTGGCTATAGGTTTGGCCCGACTTAAGCATCAGTTTTGGTAATTTATTCATTCAGACAACTGTCCACTCAGTGATGGCTTAAAACACAAATTGAGAACAATTGACACAAAATCCAAGCGTTTATTGAATTACATGTCCTCTCATAAGCAGTGAAACAATCATTTATAGGAAACAACACATCATTTGTCACTGAATTCAACACAAATTTAAATTCAGATCAAATGCCGTTTGAATACAATTTGTGTTGAATTTGAATTGTTTTGTGTTGACATCGATTAGGATCTGAACCATCAAAACAACAACAACTCTATTGCAACAAATGGGAAGACATTATTGTTGGGCAGAGAAACTCACGTCCAATAGCGCACAGTTCACTGCCATTGGCTCGCAATACAAATTACGTACAATAATAACAATAATGAGACTACTGTGCAATCACTCCATTTGTACGCTTAGTAGTGGCACCTGTGCTCAGACAATAGGGCAAAAATCACTAAATCATTGTAAATTGAGAATAGACTGCCTAAACATGACTCGAATACTGATTCCTGTCTTGTTTTGTTGAAATCTTTTCCTGTTCTGTCCTCAAATTGCAAGACAAGTTGATTTAGGAATAGTCTAATTGAGACTAGAGATCAAACTTTTCAAAAATTCTCTGACTCTTCCCTTATGTAAAACTTTTTAACCCTTCCCGTCCCTTAGAATTTTTGTCTAAATGCCAGAGATAAGTAGTCGATAGAATTTCAGTGGGGGTATTGGTTTTTTTAGCTACTTAATTTTAAACTTAAACTTTAAAAGAATAAAAGACGACTTAGCATGGTATAGTAAATACAGGATGGGAAAGCAGAAGGGTTAAGATCGGAATACCCCCTAGCGTTTTTGTCGGTTATCTCTTTAGGCTCTAAGCCATGAACCCCTATACCTATTGCAAGTTATTGGAACTGGATAAATAATATAATTTTGTTATATTCTTGCTAAATTTGGTCTTTTTAAGTTCTTACAGTATCCCAATAATTCGTCTAAATTTGGTTAAATTGCGTAATTTTTAAATAAATTCTCCAGGAATTTGATAATTGAGATATACCTCCCACGCCTAGGCTCCCGTAAAGATGACCCCCGATGTCAGATCTTTCACGTCCCTGAGTTTTTTTGTGAGGTTTCAGCGTCTGAGACAGAATTTTTACTAAAAAATAACTTCTATAACCGAATTTTCAATATTTGTATGATAGTATGCTAGTACAAATTGTATGAATTCATTGGGGATATTTGAGAAACCTTGAAATCGAGTGGAAACTCTAAACATCGAGCCGCTACTTCTCAAAGTTGAGAGATCACAGTTGCGATGGTTTGGACATGTGTTGAGAATGCCTACAAATAGACTACAACGAAGAGCCTATTTGTCTCAGCCTAACGGCCGTAGACCGAGAGGGAGACCCAGAAAGACGTGGCGATCGCACATGGAAGAGTTATGCGATCGAATGGGTGTAGCTCAGGCC
>JAQFXN010002620.1:0-12305 GCA_034693365.1 Liacarus xylariae
ACATTATTACTGAATAATATATGGAATTTTATGGAAAGGTGGCTCACGCGGCCACTTTTGAATTTCCAAGACTTTACGTCCAATGCAACTGTAGTAGAATTTAAGTCATAATCATTTTAATACTATTCAAGCGCTACAATAGTTGTGTATAAAAATTCTTATAAATATAGCTAAACTATAGCTTTGAAAGAAAAAGAAAACAAAACATATTAAAGTAGGATTGCGTGCACTAATGAGAGATAGTTTAATATTAACGATGCATTTTAGGTAATTGAAAGCGTCACTAAAGTCACTAAATGTGATAACTTATCTCTCATTGCTATTCATATTTGTTACGCATTCATAAAGAATAAACATTTATTTAATAGACTTTTTATTAAATTAAAAATAAAACTCAATAATTTAGTTGAACTAAATTTGTTTTTTAGCTCGTATTCCTTTAGGAATTCGTCCTTATAGATTCGAGATTTCTGAATGTCTGACCCCCTTTTACTAATAGTGATAAATGTGCAACAATGAAATATATTTATACTATTCTGAGAATTCTTTTAAGAGTGAAAATGTACAATAATGGTCTTATATTCCTATATTAAGAGCAGACAGTGTATAATTCTCTTATTGATAGCGGATAGTATATAATTCCTTTATTAATAGCGACAAATAGATAATCTATGGAACTGTTCCCGTTTGAGGATCTCAAGCCAAACGCCAAGTAATTTTGAGAATATTTTCGATGGGAAACATCACAAACAATCTCCTAAACCGATTTCCATCACTAAAATAGTGCCTCTAAATTACCCCACTCTTCTATGGAGCTGTTTCCGTTTGCACAGAATGCGCAATACTGAAATCCCGTTACCAATTAAGAGCAGGAATGCACAAAAGTGATAGGTAAGTTGATTCGGTGTTAACCCTTACCCAGGTGTGAGGGATATCCCATATTTTAATTGACATTAAATTCTATTATACAAGCTCATATTAATGGTTTATTCATTTCTTTTTTAGCTTGTTTATTATTTAGAGAATTAGAGACTTTTTTATATAAATTATTTTAATTTAATTATTTTAAACATTTTTTACTAACATTAATAAGAATTCTAACCATTAATTAAAATGAATTATTGGAAAATTCATTTGAATTGATAAAAAAAAATGTGGAAAGTCGAGTGACTACATGGTAAGTCGTAAATAAGAACAGCACCGGTATGTGAAACACCGTATGTGAGATATTTGAGACTATTATTTGAGTGAATCGACAAATAATTTTTAAGATAAAATAGTTTTTATAAGTTTATTTGAGTCTTGAGTTAAGTTAACTTAATTCTAAAGCTGATTATCATTTAAAGCGTTTTAGCATTAAATATGATTATATTAAATAAGATATATATTTTAATTTTCTATTAGATTCAAACGATTTTTGCAGAATTTTCCTCAAACTTCGAAAATTTTCTATTGCCTCCTGTGATGCGGAAATCCTTTGGCAGGGGGTATACGTGCTATGTCTGCAATCTTTATTAGGTATTTTCTGCTTTCAAATAAATTCTAACAAAACAGTTGACAAAAAAATGAAAGTAATTCTGATTTTTTGAGAAAAGCTATTCATTAAATTGAAAACTATTTTATATAAATGACTTTCGAAAAATATTTTTTCCAATAATTCTTAAATAAGAAATTCCTCCGTTAAAAGTGGACTCGAATATAAAAAGGACATCAAAGGGAATCGGCAAATGAGTTGATGGCAATAATCTATGGTTAGAATAAATCAAAGAAATTGATTTAATTAATCTCTTTCTGTCATAAGTAAAGCGCACATTCAGATCAATTTCAAGCGTCGATTAATTGATTGGAAGTTAATTTAAATTGTTTTTTCATTTATAGCCATATATTGTGATTTCAATGCCTAAATGTGTTGAAATAACATCGAATTCAAAACAGAGAGATCTCTCATATATTTAATCATAAATTGTATTTTCAATGTTTTAGAAAAAATTGACTGAAAAAATTGAATTTTTAAATATAAATAAATAGTGAAATATATAAATAATAAACCCGGTAATTATATTTCGTCAAGTCTTACCTTAATTTATGAAGAATTTAGTAATTATATTCTTAAATAGTTCTTAATCTAGTCTTAAATTCTTAAGTATAAAAATGAATACAATTATAAGATTCTAATACTAGTAATTTAGTGAAATGCATATATAGTCAGTAATCCCTAACCATAAGTGTTGCACTGGTTTAGGAGATGTCAAAAATTAGAATCTCATTATGAGATCCTTAAACAAATTAATAGAAACAATATTTATAGACAATTTTAAGAATATTAATGGATAAAAATAATAATTTTTAAGCTAAATAACAAAATAAACACAATATTAAAAATATTTTCAAATGAATTATATGTTCGAAACAACTTTATTAATGGACACATAAAATATTATTATTATTATGGAAAACAGTTTTGGGATGCTTTAATAAACTATAATAGCATAGAAAACCGATCCCTAGTTTGGAAGACAATGTTAATATTAAATCATTGATGGTATGTAGAATTAATAGATTTTTGTTTTTGTTTCCGGTTATAAATTCAATGGAGAATAATCTTTAAATTAACTGAAAATGAAGTGTAAAAGTCGTAAAAAGTTAATTACTTTGCATTTTGATTCATTGTATTGCAATATATTTATACTTTTTTCCAGACTTTATTAGTAATTGACTTATAAATCTTGAGCTGAGATAATATCAAAAATTTAGCCCTGATTATTATTTAACAAAAGCTTAGAAGTTTTTAAAATATAAGATATAAGAGAGAAAATAAAACCAAATGGTTGTAAGACTATATACAGTATTAGAGTATTAATTTTAGGATGATTCGCTTTAGTGTTTCACATATACTGCATCTAAAACTAATCAAAATGCCAATACTTGATCGCAAACTATTTATATTGAATTATATTTTATACATTAATATCAAATATTTTTTGCTTTAAATTATAAATGGATTAAATGTTTTAAAATTAAAAGTGAATTCTAAAATTCGAATGACTCAGTATACTTTAACTTACTTTTCTAAAATGTTAAGCAATATTAACTTGCTTGTTATTATTGAATTATTCCTCACATTCATTAGTAGTAGATATATTGGAATCGGTTGCAAACAGAACTTATTTAATACATTCACTTCAATTCTATGAGTATTTATTGTAATACAGGTGTAAAAGTGCGACCGACTGACTGATAAATGCCTACCACATAGCACATTGGTGATTTAATGGTGATATCTGTAAATTATTAATAACTTATCATCTTATAAGAAGACAAATATAAATTAGAGACTACAAATAATCAATTTATAAAAGCTCAAATTAATAAATTATTGAATAATAATTAGAGATTACTTAAAAACGTTTAGTAGAATTAAGTAGATTTTAAATTAAAACCAAATATACAACAGATATCATGTAATCAAACATTTAGTACTGGAGAGCATAAGAGTGTGGAATCACGCGAATAGTGTTATATTTCCCGAAGCAAAACAAATAAACACTTTATTGACGCTTGAGATGAGATATCAATTAATTTTAATGTGATTTTGTTATTGAACTCAATTGAAATCTAAACGATTTATTGAAATTTAATGAAATCTTTAAGATTTTAGAAGAGTTAATGTTATTTGAGTGAAAAAATTAAATTCATATTTTAATAATAACTTATTATTGATATTTATTAAACATTATGTAATCTAATTCAATGGACCTTAAAATTGTAATAAACATAGTTTTTATTGCTGTAATAGAAAATTTTAAGAAAATTAAAAAATAAAGATGTAGTACCTATATTAATAGAGAATAGAAAGTATAGAAATTTCCCTAATTTTTAAAACCTTGCTCAGATATGGTTAAGGAATATTGTCAAATAACACTCATAACTCAAAAATTTTAAAAAATTCTCAGGTGATAGATTGAGCCGAAAGCATACTTTTTGTTTATTATCTTATTCCTAGCGTTGTTAAATTACCGTAATTTAAAAAATCGACCATGAATTACGCGTAACTTATGGTAAATTACCGTAAATTACAATTTTGAGTGTAAATTATAAATCTATCAGATATCAATCACTCAGAAAATATTAAATATCAATTAATTCTATGTGTATAGCCTAAATACACCCTGTACCTCGGGGATTTTGCAAAATACACACTAACAATTTGGGCCGAAAGCAAAATTATTTTCACCTTACTCCTCCTGTGCATTTTTCATATTTTGGATTTTGTATACTCCGCTTTAAAGTTTTGAGAAATTTTTTCACAATAGCCCCATTGTCTCTAGCTTAACTTATTGCAAGAAAACATAAAATACAAACAAATTAGTTACTAGTTAATTGACAACTTTTAGAAATTTAGCTATCTATAAATATATCATTAAATAAGTTACAACTAGCAGTTTTCAATGAAACACGGATTCCCAGAGTGTAGTGATTCTTGTCAATAGAATCTATATTGTAGAAGCTACAGTGTAGTTTATATCTTTGTACTACTGTGGAGTCTCACTGTAATATTTGTAAATGGTTTTTAATTATTATAAGGTTTTAATACGAAAAACCACTTTTATATATCAGTGAATGCTTTAATACATTAAGTGTTTGCTTAGTTCTTATAAAATGGATGTTTTACTATATGTTATCAATTTATTAAAACCCAAAATTGCAATTAAGTTTAATTTCTCTAAAGACGACCCTTCACCTTTTAATTGTATTATTGATTGTAATTAATAGATTTTAATAAAAACAAGTAATTTTTCAGCTTTATCCATTTTTGACAAATAATTTCAATTTAAAAATTATACGTTAATCAATGTTGAAAATAAAATAAAGGTTAACTCAATTATGATTTTCAAACTAAATCTTATTTTTTTTATTTTTTTTGTTTAGTTTTGTTTTTTGTTTCATTTGCTAAAAAAAAGTGATTCAATAAATCAATTAATAGAAGCGTTAATAAACTACAACTTGTAGTTAAAAATGTTTTCATTTAATTTTCGACTCGGAATTGATTGAAATATTGCAGTTTATATATACGAATTAAAAAATCGGAGTTGAATTTAATTTAAAAAAATAAAATTATTGCCTTTGAAAGTAATGAAAAAATAATAAGGGCTTATATAAGCTGTGTTTTAGCAATGCTTCTCACAATTTGGTTGCAAACTTCCATTAATCATTCAAATAGTTGTTTTAATTTATCATTCATTCTAAAAATGTTTATTGAATACACAATTATTTTTTTATACAATTAATTACAAAAATAAAATAATTTAATTTTTTTATAAAAAAATATTTTACGCGAAATAAAGGTTTTAATTAGTTATACATTCTATGAGTTATTTTCATTAAAAATTATATTTTCTATTAATTATAACTTTGAATTATTATTATATAAACTTTTGCAATAATTAATTTGTTGATACACTCGACTAATCCTATCGTAAAGTATTTTGATGTTATGTTCGGGCAGAAAGGGAAGGGATGTATAGGCTTCCGCATCCAATACGTTCTGTTTGAAAAGTGATTTAATTAAATAAATAATGTTTTTATTTTTGTGTAAACTTTCGATAAGTTTAGCAGTTCTTTCACGAAACACACATAAGGCACTGAGAAGTGACCAGTGCTGACGCTCGTACTTCTTAAGCAGACGATAGCCGTGCAGAAGACCCGACTCATTGTCTATGAAGAGCAAGAGTCCTGTGTTTTTCACTTTGAGAAGATTGTGCGCCGGGTTTCGCATCATTTCTGGATTCCACTTCTCGTTAATCATATTATTTACAATTCGGTCTAAATTTGCGGTTAAATAGTCGAACACAATCAGGTCCGACCACTGGACAAGTTCTGTGAGTTCTGTTAAGTTAAGAGCACCGATATCTTCTGGCACTGGATGTAAACGTCTGCTTTCATTCCTCAACAGCTGAGGTATGAAAGCTGGCACTAAATCATTGACATATTGGGTGAGCACAACAGGTTTGTACCATTTGGACAAATGTAATTGTGTCCGCACTCTCTGCCATCGGGGGTCATATCTATCAGATTTAAGTCCCTTTACTCCGGCAATTGTGGCCGGGGGTAGGTTTGAAATGCCTAATACTCGGGCCAAATAGAAACTAAAGATATCGCCCTGTATTTGGTCGTTGTTCTGTCGGTGTCGGGCACAAGACATCTGGCCGTCTTCGAGGGTAATGAGTCGGTTCTGCATACGACCACATCCCTCAACCATTTTGACGACAATAGAAGAATTAATTAAATGAGACCATCGAATGTCGTCTATTGATTCAAAGCCTTTAGGTGTCAGAGACTCTAATTGTTTGGACCAATAAATACCATTTGAAATGATATTTAGAGTGGAATTGAGACTATTTTTTGTTACAAACTTTCTATTAGGTGTCCCCGCAGTGACTCTATGAAACTCAGGCCTCTTCTGCTCCTGACTCTCCATCTCATGTTTGACAGACACCGCAGGACTCCTGGAAAGAGATGACTGAGCAGTGCGTCCAGTGGTTTGAATGCCGATACCAATACCGGATACCACTTCTTGCACGCGGTGTCCATTTGACTCACGGGATATCGATATTGATTTAGGCCCCGGAGCTAAATCAAGACTATCTAGAGTTGGTACTCGATTTGCTCTATCACTCGATGAGTCTATTGACCCGACATTAGAGTTGTTTAAGTTATTTGTTTGTCTCATATTCTGTGCGATACTCAACACTGAAAGCGATTTATTCTTAAATTTACGGTCTTTTTCACTGATATTTAAAGATTTGAATTCAATTTCCGACTCAATAATAGCATTCGATGCCTGTCTCAGGGCTTCTCTTCCACCGTAAGCACTGTGAGCACTGGTATCACTACTATCGAGATTATGGCCATTCAGTGTCTTTTGTTGATCTTTGTTGAGATCTCTGTTCAGATCTTGTTTCGAACTCAGATTCCTAGAAGACTCAGAGATAAGATCTATGCCTTCGTCTGACTCAGAGCTTTGAATCGCAAATTTAGACGAGTTTACAGTCCCCTCCGTTCCTATTCTCTCCTGATCTGTGTGTAGGGCTGATCGAGGACTTAGCAATTGATTCACTGGCATCAGCTTAAGAGGAACAGCAAGAGGTAATAGAATTGCTAGAGAGAGGCCAATAGCTATGAGCCAACAGAGACGAGCCATAGTGAGCACTACTGCCGTCAACCAAATGTGTAAATATCCTTTGGCCCTCTTATAGCACAGGCAATACAAATAGTGTCTAACTTTCAATTTGGCCGTCCATTGCAAGCATACACTACAAACATGTGATTTATCAAACACTGCGATCATTCAATATATTCGGTTTGAATAGCGATTCCAAACAAACGAATTGTAAAACTTTAAAATATATTCAATTCTTTGTGTCATTACTTCGTGAACTGAGGAATGAGAAACAGTAAAAGTATTGTCAACTTTTTATAATCAACGCCAGTATCAGTTGATCACAACATAGGTTTTGTAACATAGAGTTGACACCTGTACTCCTGATCTCTTGTTACTGGTGTTGGTTTATTCAATAATAAATGGCAATAAAACAGAGAGAATATAGTCTTTCTTCTAGACATGAGGCAAATGCATAAACAGTAGCGACGAGTTCTCACAGAATCTCATCTTTGCATTGAATGGCATTTCACTTAAATTCAGGTGCATTTGCTTAAGGTATGAAAGTTTTAGGCGAATAATGCGAATAATAGCAACAGTTTAAAGTCAAATGCATGGAAGCAAACGTTTATTTGTATAAAAGGTGGGCCGCGGTCTTTACCTATCTGTACCTTACCTACCGAAGCGCAATTCAGTAGTACACTATCACCGGATGACAGGCTCGCAAATATAGACGAATTCTTTTGCAGCGCTTGTTTGACTACCTTTGCTTTGCTTTTGGTCGTTTATTCAGTTGTGTTGGCATTCAAGACTCAATCCTGTGCTCAGTCCTCCTCCACCAATCGCAGAGTGACGGTCACTGAACCATTGAGTCGAGTGACTATTTAAAGTCTGTTCAGACACTCATTTCATTAACAACTTTTCTCTAAACAATTGCAACCAAAACGTTATAAATTATAAATGTTTGCTCACAACTCGAAGCACCAGTACTTCACACAATTACAAACACAACACAACCAACAAAAAACTTCAGATTTCTCACTCCAGCTATGAATGAAAAAACACTCTTTTTTTAAGTTTTCAAAACTATTTTGCTTTTCAGATGCAGTAAATGCAATACAGTATATGAATAGTAGGTTGGGTGGAGTACTTGGCCTCACGTGTGGGTGTCTTAAGTTATGAATACAATGAACGATTAAATAAATATATGAATCTTCTAATACATTGGCCAACAAGACATGCCATTATTGCTTGTATGCTATAAATGTTATTGCTTTGAATCGTTTCGTTTTAACATAACAGCAAATAAAACACTTAAATGACATAAAACGGTACAACAATTGCAACAATTGGCTCAAACGATGACAACTAAACTCACTTTTTAAACGAATACTTTTAAGTCAGCTTAATTTTTAAAACTAGTCTTTAACTTAATATTCAAACCATAATTATCTTTAATAATATATTATTTTCAAACATGAGATTAGTTTCGCTATAATTTTTTTATCTAAAACTTATTTCATTATCAAAACTTAAAGTAAAAAATATAAATAAATTTTATTTTTTGCTTTTTTTGCATTAACTTTATTTTATGAAATTCTGCAGAACTTCTTCAGTCGTCGTTAACACAATTGAATAATATTTAGTTTAAAAACAATGAATATTTAATGAAGAAAGTCGTGACCAATGCTTATATAGATTTATGTCTTAGATATTAGTTGGGATCACAATATAATAATAATAATAACATAATATTATAATAGCAGCGAAATAGGAGTATTAATATTAGAATATATTCTAAGGCATGATATAAATATTATTTGCACTTGAAGACAGGCCAATTGCAGCGGTGCACTGGTGTATTGGCTTGAGGTGGATTGAGTGGAAGCAAATTATCGAAAATTACAGGTTCACAAACACAAAATACTATTATTTAACCGCAGATGAATAGTGTTCACTGACAGGCAAAACATTGTGCGATTGCCACCACTTTTAATGTTTGCTATCAATCGATTTAACATTCATAGCGAACAACACTATTAAATAAAGTGTTTCTCTCTTTTATCTCCTTTAAAGACAACAAATGCAAGTTTTACAGACCATTTTCGACGGTCTGCGTTGCGGTCACGACACTCAATATTAGCTGTTTTGTGCACTGGAAGGACTGGCAGAAGACTGGCAGCAACTGGTATGGCATGAGTTGTTACAGTACGCAAGACTATTCACAACTAAGACAGTATACTCTGTGCCGTCCAATACATACCATACATGCAATACAGCCAAATAGTGAATTGCAGCAGTCTATTGCCTGTGCTCTACAAGGGGTGATAGCAGGGCTGGTATCTACTTCTTGTTGGATCACTTGTTGGAGTGAACAGAGAGGAACACATGAAGGCATCACAAGTCAATACACCACTGGAACCAAACCTATAGCTCATACCTATACGGCTTACCATAGCATAGCCCCAGCAATAATAAGCTTCAGTTTTGTAACTAACAAACTCTGCTCAGAGGGAGTGATCATTGCATTAAACGCAAGTATTTGACTTCGAAGCCAACCTAAGCCGACACAAACATTCAAAACGAGCCCCAAAACAGTCCAAAGCTTTCACATTCACGACTGCTTTCTCTTAAGAATTTCACAAATTCTTCAAAATATACTATACTTTCGGCACAAATAAAGGTTTTTCCACTTTTGTGTAACATTTTTCTAAGAATTATTGATAAATCGTGTCATTTATTCTAATCATTGTTTTGCAAAAATGAATTACAATTTTTCACTTTTATTCCTTTGTTTGGTTTGATTTTGTCTTAAATCTGCAAAAAAATTCATTACATTTGAAAAATTGTTTTCATTCTTATCGACAAAACTAAAGTAAGTTATAATTTGTTTAATCTAATCATAAATTCATATAAACTAAAAGTACTAAAAATATTGTGTTTAATGAAATAAAATTCTCACAAAATAGTTGTGTAATGTTTAATATTTTTGTTTAAAAGCTTTCACTTCACCCTGACACTCCTATTCCCCACAAATTGTTGAGCTGCCCATCCCTACTATAATCTGTGTAAATTCTGTTAAAAACTCTTTTAAAGGGATTCCTAAGTACTAAAATGGGTCTTCGTTTTCTTATATAGCAGTAGTTCTATTCTATAGCAGAACTATTTCCCCAGGATTTCGGAAGAATTTTTCTTATTCATTGACTTTTCACATTAAGTGTTTGCTAAAATTGTGTCATTACCATGATTATTTTTTATTGTGATTCCGAGAGTAATTATCAGTCAGGAATCCGGAGGTTAAGCCTCAAAAGTATATTTTTTCTGCGAATGCTTAGGAGAGTTAAGCCGTTGATAATTTTGGTCCAGAGAACTAAATGAAATCGCAGAATTTAGCAAAATTTAAGTATTTTAGCAAAGAATTCAACTAAATCTTTATTTTTTGTAAGAATTGTTCACTTTTCACAGAATTAGTCACTTTTTGCTCGAGAATATTCCAATTGCAACTTTGTTACTAAAGCAAAAGAAATAAATTACTGGTACTAATAGAATATTCACTGCAATGAAATTGTGCAAATTTTGGAAATTTCATATGAACTGTATCATTTACATATGGAGTCACCAAGATTGGCCGAGTCAGAGGAAGTATGAAAGTGGTATTTTGAGAAATTTATCTCAAAAAACCAGGGGGGGAGGTATACAGAATTCCAACATGTGAAAGATGTACAGGGGAGAGTAACACCATCCTTAAATTTTTTTGTCTATTTATAAATATGTAGAAATAGGGAATGGGCATATTTTTCAGTAAGAGCTAATGTGAATGGATTAATGGGCAGCAAATGGGTTTACCCTATGACGCCATTATCTGGACTATTGTAGTCGAACTTATTTAAGGTTCTTCGAAATCACCAAAGACTATTTTTACAGAATTTTAGCTATTTCAACAAAATATTGACAAAAGTTGATTGATCATTTGATCAATTACAATTTTGCAAATTTTAATAGAATATTTTGATTTTCATTGAAGAATGCTCTTGAGGAGGGGTAAAAAGAACGGATTGTGGGAAACGATTTGTCTATTCTATATTAGGGATGCCCAATGGAGGGTATAGCCAAAATACCCCCTCCCACCTGTCATGAAGAAAAAATAGGACCCCTTCTAGAAATTTTGAGAAAACGGCGCATAAGGCAGCGTTTTTGAAGAATATTCTATGAAATTTGTAGAAAGTAACATAATTTTGACAGGTTCTGCTAAAATTCTCTCAAATTCTGTTAAATTCTTTCAGAATTTGGAGATATTCTACTAAATTATATAATTTTAACTTAAATTTTGCAAGAATATGGTAGTTGAAACTCCACCCTTTACCCCCTGCGATTTTGAGGCTCTTATCAGTACCCTATACCCCCTGACTTTTAGTTCATTGGACATCCCTATTCTATATCTATACTATAATACGAGTTAAATAGATTCAATTAGGCAGGAGCAATCTACAAATATAGGAGTGTATATATCATGGGGTAAATAATAGAATTCTTTAGTGTATTGCAAAATCAAAAATGTAAGCTTCACCTCTGGCCAACTTTCAAAATAGAATTTCGATAAGTATTTGGGTTTTACTGTATAAGGACAGCTTTGTTAATTAAATTTGGTCACAGGTGTAACTTTCTTTGTGTGCTCGAGGCTATGCAAATGCTTGAAATATTGTGAGGGATAAACTCAATAACCATTCAATAGGAGATGTGAAATACAGGGGATACAGTACTTCATCGAACAGGGAATATTCCTTGTAATGTTGATTATGTACTTAAAGAATAAATACGATACAAATGGCTGTAAAGCGATGTCCAAGGTAAAAATAGATAAAACAATTGATATAACAGGCAAAACAACATATGATGTGAGAGAATTAGAGACTAAACGAAATAATTTATAAACAAAATAATTGAAATTCTCATATAAATTATGATATAATAAATGATTATTAACCATTTAAAAGCAGACTGTATTGACTCATACATGTACACTATCGTTTTTTTAAAAGTTAACACCTAATGCCAGTTTAATATCTATACAGATTAGCTATACATCTATTGATTTTAGTAATTAAGACATCTATTCTGACTAATTCGCGTATGTTGAACTGACTGG